>JAOVYW010033449.1:21089-34734 GCA_025775045.1 Hiodon tergisus
GAATGTAGTGAACCACCGAATGTAGTGAACCACCGAATGTAGTGAACCACTGAATGTCAGGAGCCATAGTAAAATTGTGGCTAGAAGATAACTGGACCTGACCTTGTGGAGTATGACCCTCCATAATATATATATAACTCCTATGCGCCAGCCCACACACAGAACATTTAGCAGTCGGCTAATCATAAACACAGCATGTGGAGAGATACGACGGGGGGGGCAAAACAGCAGGGACTTCTTCTGTTGCTGCCTGTTCTAGTTCAGCACACATGGTGATTGTGCGGCTGTCATAAGTATTAGAGCGCGACACAGTTTATGTGCCGAGTTCTAAAGTGCTAAATGCCCCTGAACCATTTCCAGATATTCACAATTAGACAACCAACAGACACATAAAGCATGTCTCACCTGGTCGGGCTCATCGGAAGCGGCCAGACCTGTAAAACACAGAGAGAGGCCCACATAAGACGGACATAGGGGGAAGTCAAGGAGGAGCTGAAGTTTAGGGAATGTGCCATATCAGCACCAAGCAGGGTTTTTTCAGTGTGACTACTCGCAGGAATCAATGAAAACACACCTGACTCACCAGGAGCAGAACTCACTGCAGGGCACACTCACAGCAAGGGCACGCTCACAGCAAGGGCACACTAACTGCAGGGCACACTCACAGCAATGGCACGCTCACAGCAAGGGCGCACTAACTGCAGGGCACACTCACAGCAAGGGCACGCTCACAGCAAGGGCGCACTAACTGTAGGGCACACTCACAGCAAGGGCACGCTCACAGCAAGGGCGCACTAACTGTAGGGCACGCACACAGCAAGGGCACACTAACTGCAGGGCACGCTCACAGCAAGGGCGCACTCACAGCAAGGGCGCACTCACAGCAAGGGCGCACTCACAGCAAGGGCGCACTCACAGCAAGGGCGCACTCACCACGGGAGAAGCCCTCCAGGGCCTTGCCCAGCTTTCTGCTCTCACGCAGTACTTGGTTGAGCTTGCCCGAGTCGCAGTTCGTTAGTCGAGTCCTGGAGTCCCATGGCAAGCGCCCTGTCAGCCTGGGCACTGAAACAGCCAAGGTGCCTTGGGGATTACACCCAGGTGTGAAGCCAAAGTGTGAGGAGGAAAATCTGACCACCTGGGTACGGGTTAGTGGGGCCCTGTAGCATTGTATTTTACGGGAGCTGTCGGCCAATAGGACGCAATTTTCTCAGCCAATGTTGCTCATTGCTCAACAGCAAAGGTGAGTGAAAACGTGGAGCGGTCACGATATACTCACGGGACTTCGACTCTGGTGAAGGTGCTGGACACATGGTGGACACTGCCAGCGCACTCTTAGACTTTTTGGGTTTTCTGGAATGGCCCTGTCGGGGCTTCTCAGGACCCCCCAGGTCCGGTAGCGCATCCCTGTGTTCTGCGGAGACAGACAATAAAAAATCAGAATAAAAACCTTACAAGCACACTACACAGGTATGGACTACAGATATCATCAACCTGCATAGTGATCTTGGCATGCTTTTCTAAATAACTGAAAGTAAGCCTCTGAACTGTATGAGACTAAAAATTTTAGCTCTGAGTGCAAGGTAATGTGCGAGGTATAAGGTGAGCCCTGCATGTTTGTGAGAAGCACGCACACATCTGTGAGCAACGAGTTTCACAGTGCGCAGGGGTGAGATACGAGAGGCATGTGTGTGTGTGTGTGTGTGTGTGTGTGTGTGTGTGTGATGTGGAACACCAGACAAGGACCCACCGGCAATGCCCGACTGGGCCCAGAGTGCAGCAGAGCCCAGGAGGGCCCCCGGGGCCCGGGTCGGGCCTCCGTGCTTCTCCTGCAGGTGACTGATGAGGAAGGGAACAGGATGGGCCGGGGTCCTGCTTATCAGCTCGGCCATCATCTCCTATTGGTGCAGAAATGAAAATCCAGAGAAGCTTTCCGGCTGCAGGGTCACGCTGAAACCGTAAGCGGGGCCGTGGGAACCCAGGTGCTGCAGGTGTCTGTGGGGCTGGGAAGTCAGAGACACTCGCAGGCTACAGAGGTTGGTGTGGCAGCAGGGTCACGTCCTGTCCCTGCCAAAGGACCTGTGGGCGTGTCTCGAACACCCAATTCTCCAACACGCAGTGGGGTTCGGGGGTCATCAAGTGAGTGATCGGCCTGTAGTCTGATGTTCTGGGCCACACGAGCAGAGCCTGGTGCAAGGTATGGTACAGGTACAGGTATAGTGTAAAATGTGTAATTTAATATGGAATTGCCCCCTCCCCAAACAGTACGCTTAACGTGTTTCAAATAAACACGTCACTCAGTAAAGGTCTGTAAATACCCTGCTGTCGTACCCAGGAGCATATTTAGCACAGTAATAAGGAAAGCCAAATGTCCAGAACCTGATGTACGCCCTGGCTCTCTGTCACACTATTCCCTGGGGCAGCAGACATGTGCAAATGCCCAGGTATCACCTCCCTCCCTCCTTTCATGGATCAGCTAGCAGCAAGCAGCTCAGAAATTCAGGACTTCTATTTTTGGCAGGAGACAGGCTGTTTGACTGGCAGGGACTGGAGTTTTTGACGGACTGAGAGGTTTTCAGCTGTCATTCGAAACACCTAATGGCCTAATGCCATGATGCTGATGGATACAGCCATGACATTCATAGCCTTAAACGTTAACGTTAAACTGAGTAGTAGTCTTTACAGCCTATAGCTGTTCGGCATGTCATCTCCACGCGCGGCTAAATATACCCCAGCAAGTCCATACACTGACAAGTCATGAACGAGCAAACTTGTGAATGCTGGAGTTTAAAGAGAAGTAAGTATTTAACGGCTTGAGTTACTGAAGAAAATGTTTGTATAATAAAGATGCCTGGCGCGTATCTAGAATGTCTACGACATATTTTAAATTGCATGGCTAGATATTTATTGAAAGGGATATGGCTTTTTGAACTAGTAACGGTTTTTACTCGCAACTCGGCAAAATGGGAGATTTAATTAATGGCACGTCATTGAAACAATGGCTATCGCATTTTGCATGTTAGTTTTCACATACCTGGCTGTTACTATGAAAAATCTAATTAGAACAAACAATAATGCACTCGTAAAGACAGTGCTGAGTTTCCATCAACTGGTAAGTCCAGTTTGAGGTTACTGTGCTCACATTTAACGTTTGTTTTTGTATTCAATTTCTAAGCTTCATATTCTGCAACATATTCGTCTATGTCGAGGATCATAGTCTCCTTGTGAGAAATCTCATCGAACTACAGCTCCCGCGGCGGGAACGTCGCGCACCCCCGATGTAGGAACGCGGTTGAGTGTGGGCACTGCAGGAGGGCTTCACAGGGTTTCGATTAAACAATACGAAGATTCGTTTTCGGATTTCGCAGGATTCGTTTTCTTGATTTCACGCTCTGCAAAAAGGTAATCATCCCATTAATGGTTATTTCTGGTCATTTGAATTTCATTGGGCGTTAGTTTTATGACTTCCAAGACTCTGACACAGCCTTCAACAATTTGCTTACTTTTGAGACATCAAAAGAAATGTGATTAAATTGTAGCCAGGCGGTGCGTCCGTTTTGTTTAAATTTCGAAGCAGTTGTTCTTCCCATAGGCAAGAGCTGAGCTAAATATTCCTTAATTCTGGGTACCCCGAAGCCAAATTCAGATTCAGATTGATTCAGCTGAGTGGATGCCACCCCTTGCGACCGTCTTCAAATAGAAACACTGACTGATATAGTCACGTCCTGATATCAGACAATATAACCAGGTGAGGTCTACGAGTAACAAGTAATGAAGCGCTTGATCCAAGATCTTACTTTAAAGAAAGCCTTCGATGTAGTGCTATCCGCGGTTCTTAACGGAACTCATTTGGCAGCGAAAACGTTTTAACCCACCAAACACTAGCCCGTGATTCGACATTGAAAATATTTTCCCCCTTAACCCCCCGACTGATTTTATTATCCACATTGCTATGGTTTTCGTGTACAATACGTTGTTCCGCCGAGTTCCGTTTTGGAGTAGTGTTTATAAAACATCTGCGCCAATGTTCTGCATTTCCCAGTTCCTTCTCGTTAGTTCATACTGTCCCTTCTTAAAATCCGAGCCTAGAAATTAGTCAATAATACCGTGATTTGGAGAACCAATCAACGAATTGAGTAAGACGTAAGAAGTTATTTAACTCAAAAAGATCGTAACATCACAACGACTGCGTTCGTAACTGACAAGCGAGGAAACAAAAGATACATAGTGGTGCAGTGTTCAACTCTGTCCCGGTCAACAGTTTTTGTTTCTAAAACACTTACCTCAAACAGAGGACCAATTTTATTTTGCTCCAGATACGTTTGAATTCTGGACTGCTGTTTAGACGCCATAATATAAAGTCGACTACAGTCCAGTTTACTTAAACAAACAAACAAACAATGATTAAATAAATGGATTCGTTCGCCTATTAATAAATAATAAAAACTATAAAGAATAAAACAAAGAATCTCTATATTTTTACAGCGTAATTTCAGATACCCAACGAGCAGCAAATTTGACTCAACGAAGAACACTTTGTAGTAAGTAACGCCGCACTAGCACACAGTCTTCGCTATCAGCGTTTGTATAGCTGCCCCATAGCGACGGCATCGGTCTTCAGACCAATGGTAAAACTGTCGTTTTGTAGTGACTAAAAACCTCGTGCTTATTGGCTGTATGAGTGTAATCATCGGAGAGGGGTAATTCTTCTGGTCGACTGCAGAATATCAATCGTTTAAGTGCGGTTGCTTATAGTGATTTGAACCTCAGTAAGTATTGTAGCAGAAAGAAAGAAAAAAACAAAAAACAGACATGGGTTCTATGGTTTGATCTCACATTACTGAAGTAGTTAATAAAGTGTACAATAAAAAATTGTGGATATTATTAGGTGAGTGTACCTAATAATAATAATGTGGTAATTAATGGTGAAACAGAAGAGGTGTGCAAAACGGCACCTCGGACCGCAAATTTGTCTGCCCTTGAGTAGTCTAAAAAATAGCCTGTTCTGACGAATCCCGGTTCCTTTTGCATCATTTTACGAGCAAAAGCCTTGTCTTGCACTACATATCAGTGGTGTTGGTCGAAATTACGTTTAAAATGACATTCTTCCTTATTTCAAAATGCTAAATAATAATAGAGCAAAATAGTTTGCAATTCCATATGTTTTTTGTACGTTTGGAGAGTGAATGATAAACCATGGAAGGCTTAAAGCAGGGTCGCAGGGACACAGGTATCAAGCTCAATGGGTACCATTCCAGTTTTCCCCACAGTTTCCGTGACTACATCTCACCACCAGAGGGCAAGGACGGCGTGGTGGAAAAACGAATGGACACAGGGCACTTCCCCATTTGCATTGGGGAAAATGGCAGCTGCATCACACCGATGGGCAGACATTGTACAAAAGAAAACCAAGTGGGTTCCACAACGATCTGTGCGGTGGTTAAAGGCTTAAATGTGATGCTAGACGGTGTCTGGTTCAAACCCCATACCAATAGGTGGAAAGAACTCTTTTCTAATGCAAGTTAAACTACTCACTAATCAGCTGTCTTGAACGATGCTGACACACTCAACAAGACCACAACAGCGATCATCATTGCTCCAAACTCAACCAAAAGGCCGCCACAGCCTTTACCGTTTGCGTCTGAGTACTGCCCAATGGGCCAATTTCACACTTCCAGGTTTGTTACTTCCAGGAATTACCGCTGCAGGGTAATCTGACTTCGATGACAGTAATGGCTGAGATGAGAAACAAGTCTTTCTGTAGTGTGCCTCAGTGCAGTAATTCAAAACAAAAACAACACACACACACACACACACAAACACACACACACACATATATATATATTCAGGGGTGGACTGGCAACAAAAAGCAGTTCTTCAATGAATAATTTATAGCCCTTCCCCAGCCTTGATGCTGTAGCAGAAGTGTGCTCTACAACAATTCGGCTAACATCCACGAAACTGATTTGCAGCAGGGTGAAGAGAGAAGCAATTAAATATCTTTCCGTTTTCCTCAGCATAGAAATCGCGTTAGCTGTAACTGTAACAGAAGTAGGTTTACCCAGCAATTACGTATTTCCGATTCTTGTGAAATTGGCCCATTGGCGTTGGAGGGTAAAGCTCAATGTGTTCCCTTGCACACCAACCCACCTTGGGGGTAATCCTCCCCATCTGCCATTCAGTAATGGAAGGAATTAAAACAAGAAAAGCAGTGTTCCAAAACAGAATTGGCCTATAGCTGAAACAAAAAAATGTTACGAGTCATTAAAAGGCCACATTAGCATATTAATGAATCGGTAAATCAGGGAGCCATTACCATAGGTGGCATTTTAAAGTAAGCCGCCCGTAGGGAGATATTAGTGCACCGCCCACACCATCTAAGTAGATTGTGGTGATTAGTGAAGTTTGTAAACGTTAATTAGGAAGGTGGAAAGATTTTATTGGTGCTATGGACCTGAGTCTACAGTGCAATACATCACATTGCAGCGCCCACGTGGTCAAACAGCGGTTCTGCCATGTCCCCAAGTGTGGGAAGCTTCATAATAAAATGAAATAAAATTTAATGACAGAGCTGTTTTGCCTGCCTCGCAGCGCACCAAAGGGTTCTGAGAAAGACAGGAGCACTGTCTTTCTGTGTTTTCCTGCTGACACAGAAAGACAGGAGACACAACCCAGTGCAGGTGCCTGGGAGGGAGGTCGCCACAGCAAAAAACCACACAAGCACCTGCTGTCGGCGGGAGCAGCGCGAGCCGGGAATGACGGATGGCCACGGGACACAGAACCTGTGTGGAACGCCGGAGGGACCGCTCACAAACTGAGGTCTCAGCCAATGGGGGCCGAGGGGGGAGGGGGGATGACTGGTTACTAAGCAACGTGACACTTCAGACGAGGAACGTCTGCAGAGACGACACTGGAAATGCTACCTTATAAAGCTATATTGTTTAAACTGCCGTAGTTTGATTTTCCTTATAATATCATGCACAGAAGGCGAGTAAATGGTGCCATAGTGGTTTAGGACCTAGACCTATGACGTGGCTGCTGGCTTTAATCCCAGAAAGAAAACTGCTGTTGTACCTTTCAAAACAAAATTCACTTGAGTTTGCTCAGGAAATACAGTACAATGCTATGCCAGCAGGCAAAGTCTTATGACTAATCTGGGTAAGCCAAAGACAAAGACAGTCCGCTAACCAAATTGGCAATGCAATGTTATAACCCTACCATAACTGATGGTAGCCAGATGGTAAATGAAAGCTGTGGGAATGGCCTAACTGTACACTCATACTTGAAGAGTCTGATTTTTTTGTTTTCTAAAGATTTTTAGAGAAAAAGATAAATGTACCTCTTGCCATCCGTTATTGATCTGTGACTCCTGTGCCTTTCTCGCCACCTGTGATTAGCCCATGACTCCTGTGTCTCTGACTGGTGTATCTCTCTGACCAACCCAGACTGGTCTGTGAATCGCATACCCCTCTCTGCCTACTGAGAATTTAAAAAGTGCATTTTAGTGGCTTTGCATTTTAGCCTTGTATTTCTTTTAAGAACGTGGGGGCTGTTGAGTGGAAATAGCTTCTGGATAAATATAATTTTAGCACATATGCATTCATTAAATACTTAAAAGCATGACTTATCCTAGATAAGTCACAGTCTCATGCTGTCTGTTTTACATACATCTTTTTACTGTATAATTTACTGGCCTAGCAGACATCAGATATCTTTACCAGTTGCTTATTCATTAAAATAAATTTTTATTCTTTTAATCAGGACTGCAGCAGACCCTCACCTTCCGGGATTCAAGCCTACCGCCTCCTTGTGTTAATGCCCCATAAAAAAAACCTTTGTTTCAGAAACGCGTCGACACACGTGACGGTAATGACACTGCTACCGGGTCTCCATGGGGACGCTTATCTTACGCTCCACTGTAAGCCATTATGAGCATACCCGATCTACGGTTTATGCAGGTAGGTCCTTCCTGACTGGTAAGAGCGTCCGGGTTTTTTTTCTGCTGTGGAAAGGAGCGTTCTTCAACGTGACAACGCGTCAGGACGACAGCGCAGAGTAAGGTGAGCCGTCACACTTTTGGCAGCAGTGCATACGCACACCGCACGCCGCACGCGTGATTCAGAGCGGCCCGTTGCAGTTCACAGCGTGCAGGACAGCTGAGTGAGAAGCCCGCGAAACCACTGGTGCGTTTCAAAGCCGAAGTTTGCAAGACGGGGCAGTGCTCTGCTGTCAGGGGTGAGCAGCAACCGAAACTTAGCTTATTTAACCACCTCTCGTTCGACCCCCCCCCCACCCCTCGTCTACTTGTTTTTAAAGCTTTAAACGGCCGAGCACCAAAATACGTTTTACACCTTCAGGGCAAATACCAGCTTCAGTGTTCCCTTAGATCAGTGGGTGCTGGAAATGTTCTTCACAGCGTTACAAATCAACAACAGGAAAAGCAGGGAGACCTTTTATTTTTATGTTCCAAAGCTGTGGAACACCCTCCCCAAGAAAATTAGAGAAGCCACATCAGACTTTTTAGAAAAATACCTTAATACACCTCTTGCATTTACAAATTGGCTCGATTTATATATAAACGTATCAATTTAATTTGGTCTTAGTAGCTTTTGCCTTTTATTCTATTTGGTATGACTTATTTGCATCTATATGCACCGTAAGCCCTTTGAGCTGCCGAACTGTGTACAAAACACGCTTCAAACAAAATAAGTAAAACTGTAGTATCAGATTCATTAACAAAACCACAGAGCGAGAAATCAAATCCACACATCTTTATTAAAATAAGAATTGAATATTTTCAAATTACATATTAAAATACTGCATCTTTTAAATTAATAAACTGCGTAGTGTTTCAAATTGATCTTTTATCCGTTTTGCATCGCAACTCCTTTTAACGGACCGGATAGCTCATTGCCTAATCTAAAAGAGCAAGCTCTGAGCGAACGCGTTTAAATGCATGCGTTTCACGATTTCAAGTTTTCCAGGCCCCTCCACAGCCATCTCAATTACAGGCTCACACAAATTCAGCACTTTGGACACATTCTTAACGTGCTACTAAATCCATAAACAGACAATCCAGAATAAATAATTTAAAAAACACATAATTAAGCAGAGGTAGCATAATGGGCACTTCAACTGGAGTAACAGGATCGGTGGCCGAGCTGATGCTGAGCCATTTTACAGGGGGCGCTTTTTTTTTATAGGAATAACTCATCATTCGCCCTCTCGCCTGGAACCACAGAACAGCCCACAGGAAGCGGAGTGTGATTGGCAGCGCGCACAGGAAGTGAGATTTCTGTTCGGCTGGGCTCAGCCGTGGTAGGTCGACGGGCCCTCCCAAGTGTGGACCACTGAATCTTTGATGGAGGGTCTCTCCCTCCGGCTCTGACCCGTCACGAGGCGCGTCAGTGTGTCCGCGGTGTCTGGTCTCATCCAGGCCTCCGCGGATACCGTCTCCAGGGAGCCAGACCTCTCGGGAGCCAGGGTGTGGTCTCTCTCGTCAGAAGACATATCTCCTGGAAACAAGATGGAGGGTCCAGTTGGTGCCATTGCTCAGGAGTTAATGACTACTCGGGTCATATCGATCCCGAAGTCAGCACTTCACCCACCATCTCCACAGGGCTGGGGAGCGCGACCTTCTCGTCTCTTGGCCGTGCTCTGGTCGTAGCAGGTCTCGGAGCGCACAGTACACATGTCTGCGTGCCCCGTCGTTGGTCCAGTCTCTTCAGCTTTCCTTACCTCCTACAAAAAAAAAAACAAACACCCAGATTACAGGGAACCGCCGGAAAAAAACCTACCTATACACAGAGGCCATTTACTGGACCAGAACAAGAATCGTCCTTTGGCCTCAGGTGCAGAACCACTTACACTGCAGAAGTCCGCCCTCTTCGCCAGTCTCCTCCGCTCCCTGGCGGAGAGGTGAGATCTGCGCAGGTCTGGCTCGGGGGGTACTGGTACCACGTGTCCGCTCGGATCTGGCCAACAACAAGACCCACATGCAAGACATTTACAGAAACGGGCCAGGCAGGTAGAACTGGGATTTTAACCCATGACTTGTGATTCCATAACCACTTTGCCATCAGCTGACTGCCAACCAGAGGCGACCCCAGGACGTTTCTGACCACGTCTAACAGAGTTTGGATCAAACAGGCCCTGCAGCAGCAGCCTGGCAGGGGCAATCTGTAGTTGGTCTGTCAGTATAAGCTCTAAGCTTATTCTTCCTCAAAACTGAACTAGTCTGCAAGAGCTTACCAATGAAAGTGCTCTCCGATGCCAACAGAGAACTCCTCAGAGCCCGCTCTGCAGAGCTCTTCATCTGCAACATAACACCAACAGTCGTTTTTTGTTACAATAAAAGAACATATTTCTCCAGAACACAAGTACGCAGACTTTCAGATGATACACACAGACAGCATGCAAGTGATAACGTCTGGTCATATGAAGTATAAACTCGTGTGAAAAGTTCAGAATCCTTCTCACTCACCAAGCTATGACTCTGCGGTGCCGATGGTGACAGGTCAAGGTAATCTGCCCAGAGTCCGAAAGAGTCAAAGCAGTCAGTCACAGGCTGTGCAGGAAGTGCATGCGAGGCTGTGCAGGCCGTTACTCACCATCGTTGGCCCGCCTCCTCTGACTACTGACCAATCGCTGCTGTTGCTCTCTCAGGATGGAATGTTCAGGGAGCCAACGGCTGCCTTCTTGACAATGCGGATCCAGGGACGAGGGCCACCACTCTTCCTGGGAACTGGCATCTAGGAGAAGCAAGCGGATGAGTGACGCCACCCTTAACCATCACTTCCCCGTGCATCGCAGGCCAGTCCGAGCACTGGGGACACTGAACTCGTTCTACGCCTACTTCCCTGACACCGAGTGGTCAGCGAGCACGGCTAAGGGAACTTACATCCACGAGAAGGCTGATGGGAGTCGCGGACGTTCTGCATGCCGACTGGCTCTGTGCTCTTAGAGGACGATCTTCTGACCGGGACCTGCAGGCGCTGTCTGGCCATGTCAAACACATCCCCTGGGGGGCGCTCCATACACCTTATAATTCATAAATAATGACAGCGAGGATCATCGACACAACACTATCTCACTTGGCCCGAATGCATCATCTAACTGCCTGCCTGGCCGGAGACTCCCGGCTCCCCGTACCTCACACGTTGGGGCGTCCCCAGGACCTCCATGTCAGCCTGGAGCAGCTCCGCCTCCAGCCTCCTCTGCTCACTGCGTAGCTTCCTGCGCAGTGCCGACAGCTCACTGATGATGCCCTGCCTCTCCTCTAATGCGAAACGGAAACAGGAGAAATGTTGATCACTTCTCACAGGTCAAACAGGTCATCTGAAATTCCAGCACGTGAATTCCCAGCATTCTCTATAAAGGAAAATCTACACCAAAACCATGTCTTCTACCAACAAATGTATATCCTTTGTGTGGTGACTATCCAGCCTAATTAATCCCCCCCCCCAGAGTTGTAAAGATCCACATGTGAAGATTGCAGGTGAACTTCACAATCAAACTACGACTACGACTGTTGGTGATCCGCAGCACTGAAAGCGCCCACTCCAGGTGTAGTTACCTGCGACTCTGAGCTGGTTCCTCCGGGCCGGTACAGGTGGGGACTGGGAGCCGGGCTCTGAGCGCTGCTGGGAAACGAGGAGGGGGGAGATGATTACTCGTACGCCACATCCAGCTTTCCCGGTTTCAGACAGGATGGGCGCGAAAGGTGAAGAGGCTTGTGTTTAAAAACAAATAATCACATTCCATTCTACGCATCGCACTGTGTGAGGCGGCGGCATGTGGTGTTCACTTACAGCTGGGGGTCTCTCACAGCGACGACCGTCCATGGGAGGGGTCGGGGGCGTGTGCTGGGACACTGGTCTCCTCTGCAGAGTCGGGATTGGCGGAGACGGTTGCCTGGGAGATGGCTGTCTGGGAATCTTCCCAACAGCAAAAAAGGGAGAAAACAAAAACAAAAAAAAACATTGCCTTAAATTAAACCAATTCGACAGAAGTTTGTGACCAAGGTTTCTAGAACACTTCTGTTGGGAACTAGGAGAAACCTAGAGGTGACAGAGTTACTGCTGTCCCCACAGCCTGTGTCCAGGAGCAGTACCTCCTTCAGCTGAGCCCGTCTCTCCCTCTCATACTGCTGCCTCAGAGCCTCCTGTTCCTTCTCCTTCTGTTCCCTGCGCCTCTGCTGTTCCTCTCGGCGCCGCTCCTCCGCTTGCCGGACCAGCTCTTCGTTCTTGGCTTTTTGCTGGGGGTGAGGTGGAGCAGTACTGCCGAGTGAGCCACTAAGATATGCAGTTAAACTGGGTGTTTAACGTCACTGGGCGGTCCAGCGACTGGCCAATCAGTGAGGTTGCAGTCCATTACGTCACAAAAGGAGGAGTTTCTTCCCATTCGCTGTCCCGGCCAACACAGACCTGCATTTCTTTCAGCTGACGCCTCTCCTGCTCTTCCTCGTATTCTTTCTGGATCCGGGCCCTCTGCGCCGCAAGCCTCCTCTCCTCCTTCTCCTCCTCCAGCCTCAGCCGCTCCCGTTCCTCTGCCTCACGGCGCCGCTTATCCTCGATCTGAGGGCCGAGACACATAGGAACAGACCGTCAGGTGTCTCCCAGTCACGACACGTTAGCTACAGCCTTTTTCTCCCGTTTAAACTGGCAGCGTTGGATAAAATGAACGGTTTAAACATAACAGGCTGTTGCCTTCCCGTTTTTTCAGCTGCCTGTAATGTCGTGAAATCATCCCCTTCAATTGGCTCTTTTAAACCAAGGTTGGCGATACACCAACTCCGCTGACCTAAATCACAAACTGAAAAACACGATTACCAATAAAATCGCTCATTATCAATTTCTTTAACGCTTTTCCAACAGGCAGAGCACCCACATACAACATCATGTGAACAGACTGAAGCAACCAGCTTTCTGGGAATAGCAAAAGGCAGCCTCTAATTCCATAGAACTTCAGAAAGCTACAGAAGGATCTTTGAGATGGTGAGAAGGTTAGGTCTTCTCTTAGCGCTGACAACAGAGCTCAAAGCAGAGACTCATCAATACCACCCCTACGTCTCAGGTGTACCTGCTGTCGAAGGTACTCCTTGTACTGGTCTTGTTCGTGGCCCTTCTTCGACGTTGACAGCTCGTCAAAAACATTTCCTCGAGCAAACCGCGATGCCTGGGGGAGTGACAGACCTGGAACAAACAAACGACTGGCTCACAAACGGATTGGGTCTCACGCAGTTTCTGGAGGGCCGCAGGTCAGCATGTGACCTCTGACAGCGCGCAAATTCACAGGAGTGACTACCATTAGGTTGGAGCGTTCCACTCCGTGAGGCAGGGGGAGTCGTTGATTCCTCTCCTGTCTTGTAGCTACCCGACACTCTGGAATCGGGGGAGGTCCTGTCCTCCCCCCAGAACAATGGGATGTTCCTGTCCAAAGTCCCAGTCCCCCTGCGGTCTCGGGACTCTGGATTCAGGTAGGCCTCCTCGTTGGATTTGTGCATCTGGTTCAGGTCGGCTGGTGATTTTGGAGGGATCGGGGATTAGGTGAAATCTACAATTATCACTGCTTCAGCCAGTGAACCTTTCCTACGTGTTTAACGGACAGTTCGGATAGTAACTGAATGGGGGGGGGGGGGGGGGGGGGG
>JAOVYW010033449.1:39089-63645 GCA_025775045.1 Hiodon tergisus
TGGTTTACCTGAGCCATGTAGCGCCTGTAGTCACTATGTTGTTTACCTGAGCCATGTAGCGCCTGTAGTCACTATGTTGTTTACCTGAGCCATGTAGCACCTGTAGTCACTATGTGGTTTACCTGAGCCATGTAGCGCCTGTAGTCACTATGTGGATTACCTGAGCCATGTAGCGCCTGTAGTCACTATGTGGTTTACCTGAGCCATGTAGCGCCTGTAGTCACTATGTGGTTTACCTGAGCCATGTAGCGCCTGTAGTCACTATGTTGTTTACCTGAGCCATGTAGCGCCTGTAGCCCAGACGAAGTTCCTGCTGTAACCTCTGCTTCTTCCTCTCGTACTCTCCCAGCGGCAGGCTCAGGGCACAGCCCTCCTCTGAAAGGGCATAGGCAAATGCTCAGTCCTTGCCTTCCAACAAGTCAAAACTCAGATAGAGAGGCCCAGATTACGCTGTAGTTTCTTTAAAAAACAAAAGGGGGGGGGGGGGTAGACCATACCTTTTGCTTGGCCGTGGAGTCTCTGAGTGGATGGCCATTTGGAGGGAGGAATATTCTCTTTCATGGAGGAGTCGTACGCCTTAGTCTGTGAGAGCGACAGAGCGGAACTTAGGGGGGGACCGGGACCCCCTTCACGCTGCTATGAGTTGACATTTACCGAGAGTCAACGGGGAGCTCATCAAGATCAGTACCGAGGGTAAGAGGGAAGGAAGTACATTGATTCTTTAGACCTGCCAATTACAAAAACCCCAGTCCTCCACTTCACCAGCTTTTAAAGGATCAGCTGTTCAATTTATCAAACTAGATCATCAGCAGCAGCAGCAGCCGCCCACCCAGGGAATGAATTCATTCAGTGACTTATGCATATGACAGAAGCACAACTAACCCTTATTTCCATATAAGGTGGATCCTGCTGCAACTTGGCCTTCTCTTTTGCCAGCTTAGCTTTCTGATCTTCAAGAAAGTTCTCAAGTTCATCATCCATCGTTATTCAACACCTGAAAATGAAATCAGACAGATTTTTAAATTTTACTTTAAACCCAGAAAGGAATCAAAGCAGAATCACGATATAAAGATACAACTAAAAACAAATTCAGATTTAAGGTTTAAATGTTGAGCGAATTATGAAATGCATTACAATTGAAGTATAAAATATATTATAAAATATAACATTAAATCCGGATTGACGTCCAAAGCCGTGATCGCTTTGGTATCGATCACCCATCCGCACGCAATAACCACGGAACAGAACTGTCGTAGAGCCAAAAAGCTAATTTAATCAGAGCGGGTCGTTAAACTGAGGACCGGCGGTTAAATCTAAAAGGCGTCCAATTCGCGGTAGGCTTCCCGGTTTCTTTAATCTTTACTTGAGCCGCTGGCAAGTACTTGGATCCACTTTGCAAAATATAAATCACTCCCGACGAAACCCACGAGTTGAAAGCTACTTCAAAATAAAGTAAAGTAATGTAATATAACTCAATGCAGTCCTCCAAGGGAAAAAACAGCTTCTTAATTACTCGTACCCTCTAATTAATTTTTTAATAAACCGAATTTTAAGACTTAATTTACACACAATAATGACTATCATCCTCGCATGCGTCAGTGAAGACAGATAACGAAATCATTAAAACAAATTACAATAGTATGCCAACGAAACACGTACATGTCTATGAAAAAACACAGTAGACAAATCTAATGTCAAATCTTTGTAAGTATTGATAAAAATGTGCTCTCTCTTCAATATCAGAAATAGCAACATGTATGGCACATGAGGCTATGATATTATCCACAAAATCATTGTCGCTACTTGGATGCGTTTTAAAACGCCCCACCAAACAGCTGGTTGTGTTAGCATGCTAACCAATAAGCAGGCAATCCAGCCTCTATTTTTAAGTCATTGGTTTCGCAGACGTTTCTTCCAAACATAGATATGCCTAACTGACGGTACAGTTTAGAAAAATAACCAAATACCAACTTACTTAGTCAGCGTTCTAGTCTGTTTTTTCTATGCTAAATTAACTTCAATTTCTGGTCTAACGTTACTGATAATAGTTACGCATTCAGTTAATTTCAAGTAACGCGCTAAGCAGCGCCTAACCAGCTAGCAAACTAAGCAAATTTTAATTGTCGGCAAATTACCAATAAACAATGGAGGAAAAATTGCTCACAAGGTTGTTGACACAGTCCAGTACTCCGAAGCTAATGTCCATAGATCGTTCAACTGATTGCAACGAGCCCATATAAAGTTATCAACTGCAATTAACGGCTTGTATATGCAACAAATACAAGAAAGCAGATAGATCCGAAGTGTCTAGACAGTAAAATCAGCTGTAACACAGATAGAGCACGACCTCTACTGGTCTGGAGTAAAACTAGATTAAATGCGTAATATATGCGTTGGCGACCTGTGGCGACATGTAAGACCTAACTAGTTAATTTTAAATTCTCAGTAGGAACCAGCATACACGACTAGCAGAAACAAAGTTCAACGTGTTTAGTGTACGTTTTTGAACACGCCCTAAATGTTAGCCATAAGTTGAGCTGTGTGAGTGCGGAATGATTCGAATAGCCACTCATTGTTTATTTAACTCTAAAAGCGTCCAGACTCTTTGGCATGGTCATTTGGATTGAACTTTTATTTGCATGGGTCACTTATGACATTATTTAATGACCATGGAGAGAGTATAATTAAATAAGATTAGTGAGGGCTGGTAGCCCTCGCCCAGTGACGTCAAAAACTTTCTGTCGCCTGAGTCATAATCACTGTCTGCTATTAAACCACCCGTTTAATTTTCTTGTTCATTCAGATTGTTATACATTTCTTTCCCCCTACTTAACTGTATTGACTAGACTTTGATCATTTTAGGATGTAACTGTGGCTGTGTGGAGCGGATTTCTTCAACTTAATATCCAAGTATACACAGTTTAGTGAACTTTAGAAATAATTCCAATTACAATCGTAACTAACGGGTCGCTGTTTCTGTTTGAAGAAATGAAACGTAAGTGAGGGTGACGTTTTTTTATTTTTGAAAGTTTGCCATTTCCAACTTACTGGCCAATGAACCCCCCCAGAACCCCTGCAACTCGGTTTAAGTATTTCCTAATGGATAGCACCCTCTTTGTGTTGGTAACATCTCAAACTAAATACAAAAAGTAAAACAAAAACATTTATCGATCCAACTTATTACGTTTAATTATACAGTACATCTCAAAAGAATAAGGTTGCAAACAACACCTTGTAAACCAATGTGAGAACAGGTTGGCACTCTAGGTTATACTACAAGTGGGTATGAATAAACTAACAAGGAGTGCGGGCAAGTTAATCACAGGAAATAAAAACAAATGCTTTCGAAAGAGATTGACTCCATCAGAAATAGAATAACAATGGCGTCGGAAAGAGTGCAGAAAACGTAACACAAAACAATTTCTCCAAAAGTAAAAAAAAAAAAAGTTAACACTTTGGACTGGTTTTGTTACCCTTTGTGAGAGTTAATTACATACAAAGCCACGAAATCCACACATTTACAAAGGTCGACTTAAACTAAGATATACAAGCGACACCTCTACATATTACATATCAAGTATAGGCTGCCACGTGGCTCCTGTGAGGTCTTTGGTATGGAGAAACAAAGAAACTTCCAGACATATAACATGACTAGAACATGGCTTTGATGTGCCATGTCAATCTTTTTATGGTTAAACTTTAACCAACTCATTCTCACCTTCTCCCATCTCTTGTTTTATATGACAGGATATTCTATAGCAGAAAAGTCACAAACCACAGTGAGAAAAGACTTTCCCTACAGAAAATATTAAGGTTTACCACATGGGGTAAAGATTCCGGAGCAAGTGAGCTAATCCCCCTGCCGCCATATAATCTTTTTCATATAGTTAAATTTAAAAAGAAAAAAAATATCCTCTGGCCTAGCCAGCTGTCTGAACTCTTAGAAGTACTTCCTGATTCCATAGACTTTGGATCTCTCAGGGATCATACTAGGCCCACAAAAGGAATCCATCCCTTTGAATTCCAGAGCTTTTGAAACACATTTTAAGGCTATTATTTATCAAGCTTGTGCAAGGGCTAAGTGCGAGGTTGAAGAACTGGGAGCCTCCCTTCCCCAGATGGGCCAGAATAGGAAGCCCGGGCTTTCAGAGGAAGGAGTCGTCTGAAGGAGGGGCGTAGGAGAACCCCAGGAAGGCGTCATCGGCCTCTAGCACACTAGCATTAACCATGGAATGTTCCCTGGTCTGGCAAATGGAATTTGAGACCATTTCATCTGTGAATTCCGGGTCAAAGTTGGCAATGTCATACGGAGAGTTCTGGAATGCAAATTATAATGATGACATTTGTGCAATACAAGGTAAACATCTGTCAGCTCAAACATGCAAAGGGATAAATAATTATTCATTACTTGTTGGTTTTAAAAGGCACACAACCTATAAAGTTCCCTATAACAGCTCTTATCATAACATAAAATTTTTAAAATGTAACTTGTAACTTAAGGTCAGAGGAAAACTCAATTAAAACTTCATGCTAATGTACATCATTAAAATATTCAAGAAAAAAAAAAAAAAAACAGTAACCGTTTTTCATTGAAATTCAGATATACACGTCCTAGCCACTGTATAAATGCAATACGCCGTTAATGCAAACCTAATTGCACTGACATTGTCCAGATGGGTACATACCACATTGGGATTAAAGGGGGGCAGAATCTTTTTCTGCTCAAGATCATCCCAGTTGATCGAAGAGAAGAAGTTATGTTGTTTAATTTCATTCTACAATAAAGCCGAGAAAGAAGATGAAAATTAAGGATTTGGCCATCTTGGTCTAGCACAGGGGTCAGCATCCCACAGATTTTCAAGGTCTCTCTAATTGGTGTAACACTGAGTACCTCAAGCACCTAATCATGTGACAATTCAGCGCAATAACTGATCCAATTTAGCAATTACAGCTTTGAGTGGAACAGAAACCAGAACCAGCAATGGACGATACCAGGTGACTGAAAGGACAGTAATGCAGTATAGATAGGCACTGTCTACTGTGTTTAAAGTACGTCTCTGCAATACCTGATTGTGCATCAGGACCAAACTGACTCTGGATCAGTGCCTATGCTCATTTTGCTTCTTTGTCCTGGTGCTGGGGACCCCCTGTGGTTTCTGGTTTTTGTCCCAACCTTCCTTTTAAGTGAGGCATGTCCTGCCCCATTCCTTGTGGGTCACAGCATCTGCTGGCCTCTCTTCTTAGTCCCTCAGTTGTTGAACTAGTCATTATTTGGGTTAGATCGGCCACCAACTGAGTGCTATATAAAAATAAAAATAAAACTTGGGAGGACTGGGGCTGGAGTACTGACTCACTAGGGGGCGACAGTCATGCACGGAAAGCCACTCACAAAGTCCTCCCTGGAGCCCAGTCTCTGCGTTCGCTCCTTCTCTAGGAGGCCCTCCAGCAGGGACCAGGCATGGCTGGAGGCTCCCGGCCGCATGGGAAGCGGCTTATGGAGGATATTGTCGTACATTTCGTGGGCGTCCCTACTGTAGAATGGAGGCTTAGGAGGAGAGACAGATTTTACGTGAGAACTCCAAACCAGCTTCGAACAGGTCACGAAAGGCAAAAATTCAGACTGCACTTCTTCAGACAGCGTTTTAATGTTCACATGAGACAAGGAGACCTGTTGACTGCAGCCGAGGGAAAGCTTTTCAGACACTAAAGGAGAGTTTGGGAGGTATCCGCTCACCAGGCCGTACAGCATCTCGTAGAGGACAGAACCGAGGCACCACCAGTCCACTGTGCTGTCGTAGGGCTGTTTCTTCAACACCTCCGGGGCCAGGTACTGCACAGAGACGAGCAGTACCACCGGTCAAACTAGCACCAACGTGCTTAACGTCTCCAAACGCATGAAAGAGCCAAATAATATCAGAGCGCCCACTGCTGTGCAACTGGTTATAAACTCAAGTATGGATCAAGAATACATCAAAATGATTGGGAACCACATGCGAAGGTCACCTCCGGCGTCCCACAGAACGTGCTGGTAGTCTCGTCCCGCGAAATGCCTTCTTTGCACAGCCCGAAGTCGGTTAAAACAACGTGTCCCTTTAGAGAAAGAGGGAGGAGGCATTTTTAGACGGCGTTTTCCCCTCACAAGCAGCCCATTGTTCTCCCTTATTATAACGTATTTAACAGCCATAACTCTGTCTTGGCCATAGTTAAAGCCAACCCAACTTCCCTTTGAGATCAGAACTATAGTTCCCGTTAAAATTACTTCTCTTGCTTAATGTCACGCGTCATTCTTTAGAAGTTTTTGTTAATTACAGGTTCAGGTCCAACGAATCCCAATGACCACCCGTCAGCTCCAGTTTGACCAACTTCTCATCAGTATGTCTAACAGACAGACATCACAGACAGACAGACATGCAACAGGCCTCTGGTACTGCTGTGAGCATCATCTGCGTTATGCTAAGGATAACAACAGTTATAAACCACAACTGCTAGGATAGATTTTACTCACTTGGAAATCCAGGAGAATATTTTCTGGTTTCAAATCCCTGGAAATAGTAGAAATTGTCATTAGTTGCATTTAAGCACACTTTAACAAACATATTGAACTCACATGCTGTGAGGGCTGGGATACTGTGTAAGAAACGAAATGTCACGCTTTAAAAGCACAAGAAATCAGGGATAAACAAGGCATTTGTGATGACGGTTCTTTGTCGAGATGCATTAAATCCACAATAACAGCCATGAAAAGTCAACCAATAACACATGAGTTTATTTAGTCACGCTGTAGACACCCCACGTGCACACAAGTGATCAGCTTTTCCGAAAACCACATGTCTGCTGCGGACGGAAGATCCCGGCTGGTGCATGGAGCCAGGGACATTGGAGGGAGAGAAGAGAACATCTCCACCCTGACCAGGCTGAAAACTGGTCTACTCTTTGGAGTGGGGGGGGGGGCGGAAGCCTGCAGGCCCGGTGGACCCGTCCTGGAGCTATTGTGGTCCAGGGATGGGCCATTACCAACAATTTTACTCTCTCAGGTAAGTTTACCTGTAGACAATGTTTAACGCATGCAGATAGCCCAGCGCGCTGGCCATCTCGGCAATGTAGAACTTGGCTCTGGGTTCGGAAAACGTCCGCTCTCTTTGGAGGTGGAAAAACAGCTAGAAAGAGAGGAAAACAAAAACAAACATTTTAAAGCATGTTTGATAAATGTGGAATTTAGTTAGGTGTGACACCAAGAGGGGAGGAGGTATAGCACATTCTTGGTCGGTGGTTGATGTGCCAGACACAGGGATACACAGCACACAAACAACCATCTCGTCCCCATTCAGAACAACCCAACGCTAATCTGTCACACAGATCCAGTCTTCTCCGCACATCCAGCAGTAAGCAAGGTTAACTTGCTTTATTCAGATCCTTCTACTCTTTATTCATCTACCCTGCCCAAGAACGCAGTCAATGGAAAAGCTAATCAATCATTTTTAAATCGCAAGAGACACCCCCCAACAGGCCGTATTGCCCACAGCCTGGTCCTAAATACAGGCATGGCTGCAAAGACGGCACTCCACTAATGGGCCAAACCATGGCGGATGACATGAATCACACCTCCCGTCTCCTAGGAACGCTGACACGCTGACCACCCCGTCTCCCCCCTTGACCGCAGGACAAAAACACTCACTTCTCCCCCGTTTATGAAATCCAGCACAAAGTAGAGCTTGCCAGCGGTCTGGAACGAGTAGTGGAGCCCCACCAGGAACGGGTGCTGGATATTCTTCAGCAGCACGTTGCGTTCGGCCATGATGTGTTTTTGCTGGAGGGGGGCGGAGAAACAAAGAAAGGAATCCACGACGACGCTGGGACAGGAAGGCAGGGACGGCGCAACTTGAGAGTGGCGGTTACCTCTCTCCGGTTGACAACGATGCGCTTCTGCAGGACCTTGATGGCGTAGTACTTCCCATCCAGTTTGCGTTTGGCGAGAAGGACCTGCGGGAGGCAGAGGCAGGGAGAGTTACGAAGCGAACGGGCCTCGGTTTTCATCGTTTATTCCGGTACACCCTTCATTTACAATAATGAACAGCGTAAATATTAAACCAAGGTTCATTGGCCCACAGCGTTTGTAATTGTTTGGACAGCTGAAAGCGTACCTTGCCAAAACTGCCCTTGCCAATGACTTTCAGGAAGTCAAAGTCGGTTGGTTTGGCACTGGAGTAAAATGATAATAAAATTATGATTAGAGAGCATTAGAAACAAACCAGAAACAAATAATCCATATACATTTACAAGACGATACTTGGCTGTTGTGTAGAATAGCGGTTAAGAAACTGAAAGGTTGCCAGTCCTGGCATGGCTGATACGTACCCTTGAGCATGATACCAATACCTTGAATTGATTCAGTAACCTCCAGATGTATACATGTATAACTAATTAAAATAATTGTAAGCAGTGTAAATCCTTTTGGGAGGGAAGTGTCTGGTAAGCAGTTTAATAAAATAATAATAAAATTTTTTCCTGAAAGGACCGATCCTAAAGATGGTTTAGTCAGTGAGAACAAAGCTCAAAGCTGGGGAGGTCTGCAACTTACTGTGGATTCCCAGATGGTCCCAGGTTGATGTTGCTGGGGGCGGAGCCATTCTATAAAACAGGGAACCGAACAGACATCAGCGCTCAGGGCTGGCGACTACACAGCAAGGTCAGACAGGATGCAGTCTCAAACCGCTACAAATCGCTATGCTTTCTGTCTGCTTCCCTTCATCCAAAGGCATCAGCTCTGCCATTGAACACAGACGGAGTGGTACTTGCTTTCCGACACAATCAGGGATAAGTCTAACAGGGTGTACGCCACGTACCTTCTCGTCCTCATCTTCAGAGGCGTCCGAAAAGTTCTTAGACTTGTCCATCTGAAGGAAGGCTCGGACATCCGGACTGAGGCGGTGAATCACATGTCACAATCATGCCACAGTGGCGCTCTCAACACCAAGCCGCAAGCCATAACTCACTAACTGGCTCAGGTGACACAGTTATAAGATTAACTTCATTGTCTAAGTTCCAGAATTAGATTAGTCCATGCTACACATCTTCTTAAAGAATGTTTTTCCATTCCGTTCCAGCCGTTTATCCATTCCTTCATTCAATCTCGTAAAAACTCTTCAACTCACTGGCTTTTCAGTATAGTCTCTGCTTGGTGTAGCGGTACTAACTGAGCTGAAGCTATTAGCAAATAACCCGTCTGAGGAATGAAGAAAGGTTTAAAAAAATCCCCAGAACCAATCCAATGGAGCCAGACATAAATAAACAAAAACCTTAGAGACTTACTGGTTACTCAGCTGGGAGAGGGAGACGATTCTCTGGATGAATTCATGAAGGCCCGTTCTTCTCTGCTGTATAAACTCTGTAGGCATTTGTTTGAATGAAAACATGTTATATCTTTTTGTCTATGGGTGGATCAGTGCAAGGAGAGTACAGACAGGAGGCCTTTGAATTTCAGCCTGCCACGCCTCTGGGCATTATTGGCTGTGGCCGTGGCAACACAGAGCAGCATGGCAAGCTCTTAGAACCTAGTCAGCCAAGGACCTCATTACAACCTTTTGATACTTGTTCCCTCCCCAACAGTAATGAGGTCAGGACCCTCCTGTTAATGGTCACAAGCACAGGCCCCTGCCGGCCCGACCCCCACTTGGGCTATAACCGTGCCCACAGAACACACTCAGAAACACAAGAGCGCCTTTCAGAAGAGGGCGCACGAAAAATACACAAATAAATATCAGTTCAGTATAATTTCGTTTTGTGCTGTAACAAATTAAAAATAATCTGATAAGCTCTCATTTCCTCCATAAAAATAAAAATAAAATAAAAGTGGAATGAAAGAACATTAATGTCTCTTTACAGTATTTTAAGTAAGTAGCAGAAGACAAACAAAACAAAAAAAACACATTCAAACAGTTTTTAATACCTGGGTCAAAATTGTCCCCAAATATCCTCTTTGCCGGGATCTTCAAATTAAGGGAAGGAAACTGCTTCCGCAACTGTCAGGAAAGAAATACATTTCAGGATGTTTACCAGGTTGTGGGGCGGGAGGCAGAGACACCTCACCGTTGTTCGTACGCCCCGAGACCCTTCAGAGAGAGAGTCTCCACTCTCCACAGGATGTTTCACTGCAGGCCCCCCCCAGTGGATATCTGCTGTCCAGATAATAACCATGGGCAGATCAGCGAAACCGTTGACCTTTAGCATTACGCAACGCAGTGCTGAGTCATCGTGGCCCATGACAGAGTAGGGCCCAAGCCTGGCCTTGTGCTGAGGACTAGTGAGCAGGTGGTCCCCGGTGTAGAACACATCAGGGGGGGGGGGAAACTAACTTTTACCAAACACGGAATTACATCGCGTTTAGTAACCTTCACATCACGCAAGCCACAAGAAATACTAAGCTGCTGGGGCCCATCGTTTCGTTTATTGTTCCCCAAATCGGGTTTAAGGCCTGTGCTTGCTAGGGGAAGGGGCTTTGTCCATTTCAACCAGGTAATTGCATCCCAAACGGTATGGCCTGAGCAGACGCCCCATGTCTCAGACGGCCGTCACGCATACAGACCGGTTCTAAATACAGACCACCAAGCTGTTCCCCTGGTTAATTCCAAACCACTTACTGTGTTGTAGAGCTTGTCGAACTCTGTGTATCTCCTGAAGACAAACCATTCGTGCCTCCCTACATTGACCATTACTTTGTAGACCTAGGAAATGAGGAAACGGGTAGACAGATATACACATTTGACTGAAAACATATTTCTAAAACCAACTGACACCGACACAAACGGAGGTCGAGAAAATCTACATTTACTTGAACTTTAAATCGATGGCTACAATCTGCAATATCTATTAATAACATACAGAGTGATTCATTATTTGCAAAAGGCTTTGACAGGCGAAACATAGCCGTGCTAGGTTAAATGGCCCCGTTTTGCTCACTGTTTACTAAGCTGATACCTGCTGTACTCAGCACTCTGCTCAGCTACAGTAGGAACTCCAGCTTTACTCACTGTATAGCGCTTCTTCTTATCTCTCTGTTCGTTGTGACAAGGGATGCTGACACTGGGCCAGTTTAGCCGCTCCGGCTCCTCCATCTTGGCCGGCCGGTCGACCATGGGCTTGATGTGGCGGAGGGGGGCTCACAGCGATCCAGTCAACCCTTCAGGGGTCTCTGCTGCTTGGCTCCAGCAAACGTCCGGCAAACCCATTCCTGGAGGGAGAAACAGCAGCCACAAGTTTATACATTTCCGCCCTGTCATTCCCACCAATGAGAGCCTTATCCAACGACCCTCCCCACACATTCTGTTTCTTTATTATTTTAGATAAACAGTATTTATAAGTGACTTTTATTTCAACCATGTTCTGTTACTTATATCCACCTGTATGAATGGCAAAAACCATCTGGGAGGTCTGGATGAAGGTTAAGCTTATCTGCGAGTTCACTCTTCCAGGTAAAGAACATTTCTGATCTTGTGTCAAGGCAGACTGAACAGACAGAAGACCTCATGCCGAGACAGAAAGGAATTGGCCAAGGAAACTGGACGAGCGGTGACGACACATCTAATGGGTCAACACGACAGGCCCGACTGTCCGAGTCCCGGGTTGGGGCGGCCGAACACGTGAGAGATGAACAATAGCAGCCCTTGTGTAGAGCACGGGAATCCGTCTGGATTCCCCTGGCCCCCTTGTGCCCAACCGCAGCGGCTACTGCTGCACCACACTGTGCTTCCAGCAGGGGCAGTGTTGCTGCCCTGAATGCACCGTTGACCTGGCCTTCACTACAACAAACAGCCAAAGGGGACATCATTTTACAGAGCTCAGTTAGACAGCTTCTTCAGGATACGTTCCCCGTTTTTTAACCTGAAACAGCAGACAGTTTCAGTAAGAGTGACATAATGTTACCTTTTTGTTTATTTCAAGGACCCAGCGAGGAAAGCAAGAAACGCATCACACCATTGTCACAAAACAACATCCATGTTCTGCAGCCCGTCCGCAGTGCACTTCCAGTGAGTAACCCTGGCTTAGCAAGGGGCACGTTAGAGTGGACACGGTACTCACCATGATTGCCTTTTCTACAGAATAAGAGATATCTTACTTATTACCCCACATTTAACCATGTAAAGGGTCAAAAGAGCCTGCCCCATTTCTTAATGTTTGTCTTAATTTAGGGTCAATTCACCCTTTTTTTTGTTTGTTTGTTTTTTAAATGAAGCAGGACTACCCACATTGTTTGGACACCATAAGCATCCTGATTAGATTAAGAAATACGGCTTAAGAGAAAGTGTCACACAAAAAAAAATCTGTACTAAACTTGCTAAAGCAATTCCTCGTTCTACATGCATTTCAGGTTTCTTTATTTGTTTTCTATAAATAGAAAACCAAATAAAGATACTGCACAGGCTACAAACCCCTGTAGGGAAAACACCCCATTTACATAGTGTCTTTAAATAAATCCAGTTCGAACAGGAGGACTAACGAATCCCCATCCATCTTCTAACTAGCAATAGATGTGCATAGCACCCTGACAGAGACCGTTTTGAATATTACTGTAAGGAATCAAAAGGAAAATTAATAGAACCGGCGCAACATTAATCGTGGATGTTTAGCGAGATCCACAAACAATTCGTCAGTTCAAGCGGCAATTTAAACTTCGCCCAGATTCAAAACGCCTCCAATGAGTTTTCATTTTGCGTGTAGTGGACAATTTGTCAATAGAATTTAAATGCTCATGTTAGTCCTACTGGATAAATGAACGCGTAAAAAACGACTGTACCTTTACAGCGTTTTCGACTAGCATTTGCTCTCACAAACGTGTATATGTTATGAAGTCAAGCTGAATATGCAACCTTCAAATCAATTTGATCGACATTTAAATGCTATTTACACAAACAGTTGTACTTAAAGTTGAAGCCAAAAATATGAATATTAAGGTGAAAATTAACTTTACTTATTCGACCTTTGACAGTTCCGGTAAATTTACACCCATACACGTTAGTGTGATCATTGGGTAAAAGCTTGGTAACACTTTTTAAAAGGCCGCATTGAGTTTGTAGATAAATATTAGATCATGATTATTTTAAACTAATTTAAGAAATGCTTACGTATTAAACTTCTTACTCACCTGCGACTCGACTATCAACCCGCCAGGTAACAAACCAAATAATGATCTGGATCAAACCGTTCTACAACTAATTTGGTTGTGTAAACCGACACTTCATCTGAAGAGCAACTTACCTTTCCGTTCTTTCTTAACGTCTCCAACGAAGTCCACTGACGTGTCGGAAAGTAAAGTGAATGTTTAAAAAGTCAGAATTCCGTTACAGCCTCCTGCGTATCTAGGTGCAAAAGTACACAAAATCAACACCACTCTCGAGCTCCATGCCCTACTATCCATCCCCTGCAACACGCTGACACATACCAGGGAAAGCAGGAAATGTTGAAAAAGTTTATTCTGAAAGTTCCACGGTAATTAGTCACGCGATGACACAGGAAACATTTTAAAGCAGAAGAATAACGACCTCTTGCGGTAGCGGAACTCATCTCCGTTTTAAAAGGCAGCCGGTGGCGATTGTAGGCTAGTGCCAGTTCACTCATGACTATCTTAACGTCGCGGCAAACCTGCATAAATTAAAACAACGTGTAAATATTAACGGGGGCACGGAGTGGGGAATATGTCTGGCGTAAATGTTCTCACACTATTATGCAGTTTATTTATATGCGCCCATTGACCTTGTCATTTGTAGTACTGTCTACTTCACGTTTATTTATATATTCAAAGTTAACCAGCTAATTATAAATATAGTGTTTTTGAAACAAATTACTTTATAAGTATGACCTGTTTTCCGTAGCGTGTGTGCGCGACATTGTAGCACTGACAGTGCTATGTCATTTTAATAATTTATTGTTTATTTAATCAAGCTTAAAAGCGATGCCAATAATGTAATATATACATTTGTATTATGCACAAGGTCCGGCTGCCTGTGTACTAGGCCTATTGTTGGTTTACTGACAGCGGTATTTCAAATCTAGCAGTGGCAGCGAAATTCGTGGTTTTCCATTATATATATAGCGATAAAAAAGCAAGGGTTATATTATTTCACAGGACCTGTTTTTACATCTCCCCATCGTTTCGGAGTAATGATTTTGTACTAAAGTCCCACACTGTTCATGCCAATATTCATATAATTGCTGCCCACTATTAGTGGCACTAATTGTCGCGAATAACAACAAGCGTATGACTCCCCCCTCAGACAAGCTCATCAACATTCAATATAATTTGATACAGTTATTCAACTCCACGCTCATTCGGTGTTCGTGAACTTTCTCTCTCACTCCATTTAGCTGACAAGCGGTACTAATAAACTGGCAACAGTTCTAAACAGGAAGTCTATAGTCATCTTCCGGTTGACTTACGCAAGAAAAAATGTAAACAAAACCAAGATTACGTTTGGCAGTGGGGTAGGTGTAGTCTTTTAAAAAATACAATATTGCTCTATTCGTCTGGTTGATTCGTCATAGCAACTAGCTAAATCTTTCTATCTCAAGAAAAATTAACTGTGAACGTTTGTGGCGACAAAAACTGTGATATGATACTGTAACTAGAAAATGTTATTTCATAACCTCAGTTTGAAAAAATACAAGTAACTACAAATACCAGACTCAATTGTGGGCGTAATAGTCTGTGGGAAAACATTGTCGCTTCCGTGTTTTTCTGCAATTCTGATAAATAACAGCTGCGTGCGGTGAAACAAGATTGCTATTTTCCCGGTGACTTTTCTGTAATGGCTTTATAAAAACGGACCACCATAATATTTTATTCGCAGACATGTCTTTGCGGCAGGGCTCTAAGAAAAAGGACAAGCGCATACTGTCTGCTATCTGTCCAGATCCGAAATGTCATACGAGACTCTTCTTCCCTTCTTACTGCTCTGTTAATATTGAGTGCACCGAGTGTGGCCAACGTCATGAACAAAAGAATCTTTTGAAAGTTGAGGAAGTAACTGATCCGGACGCCGTGCTTCAAAATCTATTGCGTAATGCTCTGCTGGGTGTCACAGGGACCCCCAAAAAAGGGACAGAATTGGTTAAAGTCCTGGGACTCTCGAACTACCATTGCAAATTGCTCTCTCCCATTCTCACAAAATATGGGATGGACAAACAGACAGGAAAAGCCAAATTGTTGAAGGAAATGAACCAAGGGGAAATGTTTGATTGCTCTCTTTTAGGGGACAGGGCGTTTCTAATCGAAGAAGAGCACGTGTCTACAGTTGGCTATGGCAAGGACAGGTCTGGCAGCCTTACTTACCTGCATGACACTTTGGAGGAGGTGAAGGTGGCCAATGAGAATAAAGAATGTCTCATTCCTGTTCACGTTGATGGCGATGGCCACTGCCTAGTCCATGCTGTGTCCAGGGCGCTGGTGGGACGAGAGCTGTTCTGGCATGCATTAAGAGAAAACTTGAAGCAGAATTTTAAGCAGAACCATGATCGTTACAAGGCCCTCTTTCAGGACTTCATCGACGCAGCCGAATGGGAGGACATCATCAATGAGTGCGACCCGTTGTTTGTCCCACCTGAGGGGGTGCCTTTGGGCCTGCGAAACATTCACATTTTTGGGCTGGCCAATGTGCTGCACCGGCCCATAATCCTACTGGACTCGCTGAGTGGCATGAGGAGCTCCGGTGACTACTCGGCCACCTTCCTCCCCGGCCTGGTGCCTGTGGAGGAGTGCAAGAGCAAAGACGGGCAGCTCAACAAGCCCATTTGCATCGCCTGGAGCGGCTCCGAGCGCAACCACTACATTCCTCTCGTAGGGATAAAAAACGCCCCCGTGCCCAGGCTTCCTGCTAGGCTTCTCCCCAAGGCCTGGGGGGTGCCACAGGAGGTGCTGAGGCAGTACGTTCACCTGCAGCAGGACGGGAGCTGTATCATCGGGGGCAGCCGGGGCCTGCAGGACAAGTACCTGATGAGGCTCGTCGCTGCCATGGAGGAGGTATTTGTGGAAAAGCACGGCGTCCACCCCTCACTGGTGGCGGACGTGCATCAGTATGTGTACAGGAGGACGGGCGTGATTGGTGTTCAGCCTGAAGAAGTGACAGAGGCTACCAGTAAAGCGGTGCGGGAGAGCCGCCTTCACCGCTGCCTGGTGTGCAGTGCGCTCTCTGAGCTGCATGTGCCCCCTGAGTGGCTGGCCCCCGGAGGAAAGCTGTACAGCCTGGCCCGGACCACCCATGGGCAACTGCGGCCCGACAAGAACTACAACTTCCCTCTGAACAGCATAGTCTGCTCCTACGACTCCGAGAGGGACGTCCTGGTGCCTGACTACAAGCTCAGCGCTTTGAACACCTGCCACTGGTGCCACAGCGGCTCGGTGCGCCACGTCTGCGGCGACGGCTCCGTTGTGTACCTGGATGGGGACCGGACGAACACCCACTCCCAGGGCAGCAAGTGCAGCTGCGGGTTTAAGCACTTCTGGGAAGGGAAGGAGTACGACAACCTGCCAGAGGCCTTCCCCATCACTTTGGAATGGGGCGGACGAGTTGTGAGGGAGACAGTGCACTGGTTCCAGTACGAGACCGACCCCAGCCTGAACAGCAACGTCTATGGCGTAGCGATGAAGCTGGTCACCAAGCACTTCCCTGGGGAGTTTGGCAGTGAAGTCTTGGTGCAAAAGGTGGTGGATACCATCCTGCACCACACTGCCAAGAGGAACCCTGACGACTACAACCCTGTCGACATCGATGGGGTGCATGTCCGGAGGCTGGGTGAGGTGGAGAGAGGGCAGTCTGCCACGGGACCACCGCCATCGCCGCCGACAAAAATAATTTTGACCGGACAGAAGGCAAAGACCCTGCACAAGGAGGAGCTAACTATGAGCAAAGCGGAGCGCAGCCTGCAGCAGAGCATCGGAGAGCACGCGCCGATGGCCCAGATGAGGAGGACAGACCGGCTAAGGCAGGAGCATAAGGCCGAGACCAGGCAGGTCTCTCCAACTCTGCCCCTGGCCTCCCCCTCCTCCGCCCCAGCCACTCCCACCAAAGCTGCCTCCTCATACACGCCCGGCAAAGAGAAGAAGATCCGCGTAACCACCAGTGATGGGCGGCAGGCTACTCTAACTCTCCAGGCGGACACCACCTTCTCCGACCTCCAGGGGAGCATCGCCAAAGAGTTGTCTGTTCCTCCAGCCCAGCAGTGCATCCGCTATGGCTTCCCCCCAAAAGAGCTTCGTCCACCCGTTGAGGGCCAGGAAAACGTCCCGGTGACCCTGCACCACGGGGACAGGGTGACCGTGGAGATCTTGAGGGGTCCCGCGGGCAACATTCCTGCTGGATCCGGTGCTGTGCCTCACCTCGCGGGACCAACACCTTCCAGCAGGGGAAGCTCCGGGGAGGTCCAGGACAACATTGACCTTGAGATCTCTTCTCTCTGTCTTCTTGCAACTTTGTTGGGTAAGAGGGATCTTCTATAGTTGAAATTTCCTGTGAAAATAATAGGTAAAAGTAGGAAGTGATAAAGAACTGATCCAAGTAATCTTAGATTTGAGTTTTGAAAAGGGAGAATTGTATGGGTGACAGTGGAATCATAAATTTATGGATAAACTGTGGCATAAAGGCTCACAATGACCCTGGAATGTGATCTGGTGGTCTTTGATCTGGTAAAAGGTTTTAACATCACCGGTAAATGTTTCCAAACTTACATAGTGACTGTATTATTTTAAACAGGAGTTATGCATCTCTGGATAGAAAAACAATTTAAAGCCGTCCTTTGCAGTATCGCAGGATCGCATAAGTGTTATATGTTATACGTGTGATTTTTGCACTCTTGCCTCTCGTCAGATGGCCAGGTTTCACGCCATATGGCAAGGTTGAAAATGCACCCTTGACCTAATATACTGTGTGTTTGCAGGAGAAGATGTCTGGTCATATGCAAAGAAGCTACCCCACTTATTCCAAAAGGAGGGAGTGTTCTACAACATCATGAAGAAGGACATGGGTATGTCTTTCTCCCCCTTCTCTGGTGTTCTGCGTCTTTACCTTACGTTTTACAGGGTGAACACTCATGGTGAACTCTCTGTACAGAGCTCTACTGATCATTGGAACAGATACTAGGGCTGAAGCATTTACTCTTCTGCGGAGATGGAGGAAATTTTTTTAGGGGCCTACGATTTCAGATTTCAATATGAAGTCGTTATATAGTAATTAAGATCTACTGACTTTGTGCTCCAGTTACTGGACTGTTATTAATCAACTCTAAAACAGCGTGGAGCTGGCCACTCCTGGTGTCTAAAGGTGTGCTTTAAATCGATTGCAGGCGTAATGGGTGGATGGGGGGGTTGTATGCTATGCTCAGAATGCTGCCTGTCCGCAGGGCTGACGGATGGCAAACACTGCACCCTACCCCACCTTACGGGGAAGACCTTTGCATACAACGCTGCGGAGGACCACCTGGAGCTGTGCGTGGACGGGGCGGGGCACTTCCCCGTGGGTCCTGACGTGGAGGACCTGGCAAAGGAGGCGTCCTGCCGAAGCAGACAGGGGAGCCCCTCACATGGTGGCGTGGTGCGCAAGAAGGACGACCTCCACGCTGTCGCTGTCTTCCAGGGCCCAGGCCATTCCTTGGGGGGCTCGCCCCCTCCACACAGGCCCTTCCCCCTGAGTGCAGGCATCGCCTCCTCAGGGGAGTTGGTGCGCGTGGCCCCAGGCTTCGCCACCACCAAGGATGGCCGGAGCCCGGACCCTGGAGCCGTGGAGGCCCAGAGGAGGAAGCTGCAAGAGATGGTATCCTCCATACAGGCTTCCATGGAGCGCCACCTGAGGGATCAGGGTGGAGCGGAGGCGGCAACAAGCGGCCCGGAACCCTCCCCACTCGAGGTGGAAGGCCCGTCGGAGGGAGCAGCAGATAGGCCACAGGGGGACGGGGCAGATTCTGAGACGCTGGAGAAACTGGAGACCCAGGCCGCACGGCCCATGGATCTTTCCTGATCTCACCATGCTTCGCAAAGATTCACCCAGGTTCGATCCCTCCTCTGCCTCGCATGAGGGACAGCTTGAATGAGACTTTGGGGTCAGCTCAATGCTTTGGGGTTTCCATAGTTTTTGATTGTGTTTGTTGCATGATGAAAAAAAAATGTCTGACGACTCTGAGAGAACCTCAAAATGAGAGGACAGGCACGAAGAGGTCCAATGAGAAGGAGCTGCCAGGCAGTTTAGCAGTTTTGTCTGTGTATGACTTCATAGAATCAATTACTTTTCGTCTTGCCAAAAGCATAACTCGCCACAGCGGTGCTCTTGTCCTTAACACGTCATGGCAAGAAAAAAAAAGGAAATACATTACTTTGGAAATTGTTTTATTTCTGCACAAAATCCATACTATATACCAAGCTGGAATAGTGTGATTCTGGTTGTTCTTTACTGGAACTTCTAAAGCCATCCCTGCAGGGTACTGGTAGATTATACAGCACTTCAGTAGGACATTAAAGCTCAGAGAAAACCAAAACACTTTATTACTAAATATTACTTCTTATATTTCCTTATAAATACACGGGATAATCTGGTAAATTTAAGTATTTCTGTGTCTCGGAAAAAAAAAATTAGACTACTTTAAAAGGTGCTATCGTTTTAAAAAACGGATAGATAGCAGCTCAGGTTAAAATTAAATAAAGCTGTATGTATTTATTTTTTATCACTTGTGATAAGACCAAGGCCCACAAGATCAACCGAATTATGTGTGTGCATTGTGCAGAGTTGCTCCTAGGGTGAGCGCTCCCTACTCAGGTCTGACTCTTGGTTCTTTAGAGTAAATCCATGAGAACTGCAGTGTATCAGTGCATCAACGTGAACGTGAACGCACCGCGATCACCTTTTGATCCAGCTTAACACTCCTCTGTCCATAAGTATTTGGGAATGTCTGTTTTTTTATTGCTATCGTTAACTTGCAAAGTGCTTTAAGAGTTATACGATTTGGCTCGTTCTCTTAAACGTATTTTCCTCTTAGCCTGTTCTTTCAGCTCTCCTGGATCATATTAGTCGCCAGTCCGAAGCATGACCCTTGACCTCAGCCGTGTACCTCTTGCTGAACCCTAAACGAGGTTGCCAATCATATTGGAGCTTGTTTTCTAAACTGTCTATTTTAATTTATTTAGTTTTTAGGATTGCCTTAAAGCTTTGATTTAGAGCACTGCAGAAAGTTTTTTTTTCTTCCCCAAACATCAAGCACTGAGCCTTAGGAACAAGGAAAAATCTTAATGAAGGAAAAGCAATGAAATATTTTGGCGTATGCGGTCTTAATACAGTTTCTGTAGGAATCAAGCTAAAATTGCACTTTATTATACAATGCCTGTGTATTTTTCATAGCTGCGAGAATACGCCAGCTGATGACGTGGCCCTGCGCATTCATTCACAACTGTTTGAGGAGAAGTACGGAGGGGGGGGCGTGGTGACTTGAAATGAAGTTTTGACGTTTTGACAGAGCATATCGAATACGCTGCCTTGCGATCCCCGATCCCTGTTTGGGGGATGAATGTGCCACGGGGGGGTGGCACCTGCGCCCCTCCCTGCTGACCTGGCTTTGCTCTTCCACCCCCATTGCAATAGAGGAGCTCCTGGCATGTACGGTGGAATCCTGATCAGATCCTACCTCAATTCGGGGCCAGATGCCCTCTTCATCTGCATTGTGGCTGGCTCTTGCTGTGGCGATCACTCAAATTCGGGGGCCTGCCTCCTCAGTTTCGTAGAGTTCTGGCACTGTCAGTCGATGGTCCTAACCCTGGATCTGTTTAAACTGACAGGTGCTGCAGATCATGGCAGTTCTCTTATTTGCATTTTGTGTGACACCAGCTGTCGTGTTTGTGGTGTCTGAAAAAGTATTATAAAAAGATGCAAGGTTTTCAAATAGATGAAGTTGCACTTTCAGACTAAGAGGGAATGTTGCTTAACTGATATGGTTCTGAATAGGGTGTGTATTACTATCAGTTCAAGAAAAGACAATGGGTTTCTTTGTATGTACTCCGTGGCTGTATATTATAATAGTATGTATAGTACTATATTTTGATTTGTAAATTTTAAGTTGAGGTTGACTTCGCTAATTTGATTTCACATTTGCTAACAAAAGCAAATTGCCTAGGCTTCAAGGTTTTTGCTCGCATGTGCGGTGACTTTTCAACAATACTACAATAAAGCGATTGCTTCACCCTGTGCTCGTTGTACTGTGATCCATGGTACTGAATGCGAAATATTTAACGTCCTACGGACGTATTTATTATTTGAGAAATCTGGGCTGTTGTTATCAGGCAAGGATGGGGACATTCGACATTAACATGACGGACTATACACCGTGGAACATTTATACGCTCGTGTCGCGTGAATAGTCTGCAGTTTAACCAAATTTGTATGTTTGTATTCGAGAGCTGATTGTTAATTAGTCAGTCGTGTTTCTCAGAAAAACAACGCTTATTTGGGAAGGTAAGGAGAGTAGCTTTTATTATTTATAGCTTTATTACTTTTTAAAAACTAAATATTTATTTCATTGATTATATGTTTTACCTGTAGGCCTACTATCTTTTTACCTTTTCGTTATATATTGGAATCCGTTTCGATCTTAAGGATAGGAAGGTAGCGAAACTGACTAACGAGACAATGTCGAGTGTGACTTTGGTAAATATCCAGCCGTACAAATAGGCAATTACTCTAAATTTGCTGTCTGCTAAGGTTTTCGGGTAATTTGTGAAACCAATAATGTGTGCCCCACAATTCTGACCTTGTACAAGAATTAAGATACCGTCCATGGCCGTACAGCTAAATTACGACAGCGGCGTTGGTGCAGGTAAAAGCAAGTTTATTGTCGTTACAGCAGACTTACTATGAGCCATTTTTATTTAGTTTTTGGGTCTTTTGCCAAATGTCTAACTTGGCTTGGTGACTGAATATCCTCAATTGTCTCCCATGGTTCAGCTCCCAGCTCTGGTTTCCCCTCTTAACTACCAGCACACAGAAAGTAGCTGGCACATTTTGTCCGGCTCCCTGGCGCTTCTATGAGAAAAGAGAGGAAGGTTTTCCTAGCCTTTTATAGCGCAGAAGAAAATTCACAGCAAGTCAAATTAGTTTTTATAAATAATTCATTTTATGGTGGTATTTACATACAGTTGAAAATAGTATCAGTTGACGTTATACATCGAAATATAAAAAAAAGTACACTAAGGTAAATTACTTAAACCCTAACCAAATAGGTCAAATTGGAACTTTTATTGAAAGATTTGAAACACGACATGCACATTAAACATCTTTTGGCTGTAGTCGGTTGTTCATCTCTCATCTGAAACTGAGGAGAAAACCCACTGACCACAAATTAAATCAGCGTGTCCCAACAGTGTAGTAATGTCAATGCTTACAAAAGTAACTTGTTACCAAGGACCTACCAATCATGGCATAGCATGAGACTGGTAAAAATTCCAAATCTTTGGTAAAGGATTTGCTGCAATGCTAGTAGTGCACTGATAGCTCTGCTAACTCCTAGAAGGTGCCAGCATGTTGACTATTGTGACACCCAAAGAGTGACAGGCAGTCTCTAACTCATTGCTTGATGTCACTGCGGCTTGCCGTTCCACCCGTCCAGCCAATGACCCGGCTGCGTGGCACTCCCTCTCTTGGTCAGTCAGGTTCAAAGCCCCCGTTGGTGGCGGCAACGCCGCTCTCCCCGTTCGGTTCACTCCGTCTCCTGGACCTAGACAGTATCCGGTGAAGCAGGCCCGGGGAGCTGTGGGCAGGGCACTCAGAAAGCGCGGCGGAGCTGTCCGGCGACAGCGTCTGGTAAAGGCCCTCCCCTTTCCCCGCTCTCTTTGAGGACTTCAGCCAGGGTCCCCTGAGGGGACAAAGCGGCAACACAAAAAAAAAACAAAGGAATTGTTTATTCTCACTGACCCAAATTCCAGCTCTTTCATTGGGCCGCTAGGGGGAGGTGCCATCAGCATCCCTAATCAACAGGGTGCCTTCTTCCCCTAATTAGGAGGGGCAGGGTATAGGAGTTTGAATGTGAAGAGTGATTTTTGTCTTGGCTCTGGAGAATTAAGACATTGTTGGCTAGGCAATGTGAGAGACATGTCAACCTTGCGTGGAGCTAGACCAAAGGAAAGTGTGGGACATGCTGGGATTCTTAATCTTCAATGCATGTTTATTTTCTGAATGCAGCGTTTTCACCCTGGTTGCTCTGTTATTTTAAAAACACAAACACGGCTGTGCAAATCAGATTGCCAACAACTTACCCGACACAGCCACCTAGCGCGTCCGTGGTTACAGCCTCGACTGAACTCTGCTTTAATGGGCTTGGGGCGACGTTTGTGGGCTCATCTCTCTGCGAACACAAATAGATCCTGAGCCTCCAGTTTAGCCTAGGCTTGCCCCAAAACCCATTAGCAGTCACATTATCAGGGCCTCTAAAGCAGGCATTTTTAGACGCAGAGTTTACAAGAACATAGCAGTGCCTCGATTGTAAGGAACTTGGGCTGAACAGTGAGTGAAACAAAATGGGTGACACTGACAATCCAGTTTATGGGATTTATAATCTGCCCACCATTGGCAGACCTCCTAATTTCTTGACTGGATTACTTTGCGCAATCTTGTCTTTACACTGGACACTTAATCTATGGGAAGACTCTAACCTGGTTCAGCGTGGCCACACACGCAGCGGGGAAGTATCCCTCTCCTCCATTCTGCAACCGCCCGAAACACCAGGATTTTTCGTTTTTGAGCAAGACATGAACGACGTCCCCCTGGCACAGCTCCAGCTCATCGGGTCTGTGAGGTCTGTAGTTGGTGGTTACCACCATCTAGAGGACATAATTTCGAAATGCAGCTGTGAGACACCGCCAGGCAGGGACCCCAGAGGCCTACAGGCTAGCCTGCTGACAATTAAATCAAATTTCCCTTTGTTTGGTTATCAGTCATATTTTTCTGACATACAACATACAAAGGTAGTCCAAAAGGATGTAAAGAAACGATAACGTCTGACCTCTGATCCAGGGATTTGCAGAGGGAGGGGCTCTGGGGGCTCGAGCCCACGCCCTTTTTCCAAATTAATCAAAAGTGCCCCTCTAAACATCAATTAATAAACAATTAGACAGCACCTTTTTTTTTTTTTTTTTACCCCTGAGTAACTCTCTGCACGTCCTTGCTCTGGTCATTTTTCTGGGATGATTACGTCTGACCTCTGATCCATCATTCCCATTTTGACTCAATGGAAAGGATTAGTGGTTTAAATATAAAAAGGCTTTGCATGTACACACTTTTTTACATGACGATGCCTGCGCCATTGTAGGCTATAGTTCGTAGCTATAGAAAATTCACTGTCTATGGGTTTCTGTCACACATGCTCTGTAGTATGTAGCTGAAGGGACCGGATTCACGCATTTGTTATTTAGTTGCAGCTAAAAATCATGGAGAGAGGTTAGATTCATTCATTCATTCGTGTGCGTGTGTGTGTGTGTGTGTGTGTGTGTGTGCGTGCGTGGTGGAGAATCTCCTGATAAGAGCTTCAGTTGGCCACTTCT
>JAOVYW010033450.1:10074-20410 GCA_025775045.1 Hiodon tergisus
AACTCAGTGGAACTCTGCGGCCTGAGTGGGTCTTCAGTGTGCGCGTGCGCGCGCGCGCGTGCCAGGGACCCGCACTCAAGGCCGTAGCAGGTTGTAGGAATTGTGTATGTTGTGTCCTCTTGGCGGCAGCAACCGTGATCTATGTTTTAGAATACGGCTCACGCTAACTGTTGGTTCACATTGACCCCTCTGCTTTGCTGTAGTCACGTGGTACAAACATTACCCTTGATTAATTCTGTGAGTAGTAGTCTCTACCTGAACGCCGTAAACACCGTAGCAAGAGATAATCATGAAAGCGGGGCAGTAAAGTATTCAAAACATGAAACCCGATGTGCATACGCTAAAAACGGTATTGTATCTCGCAATTCGCAGGATAATAATTCATTTTTTGGACCTCAGGTTGTTTTCTTGGATAGTTATGTTAAGCTAGACGCTCAGTTCGGCGATTAGTTTGTGAGGTGCATTTCTGTTTTAATTAACTAACATGAACTTTATGTTCACAATTACTGTGCGGTGCGTGAAGTTATCTAGCTGTTGTTGACTAAACGAATTGCAAAATTCCCCAAGATAGCGAATGCTTTCCAATAATTTCTGCTATTCCGGTTGGCTGTCTAACGCAATGATCGAAGGTTAGTTAACCATTACTTGCTGAGTGAAATAGTAAGGAGTTCAGAGAGGTTTTTGCGACTCTTGCTACCCTAGCGATTTCGTAACTCGTGTTTTTGTTATAGTTGGTAGATCGGTCTTTGGAACCATGGTAAAACAATGGACACGGTTTATTTTAGAACTTGGTTCACACAATGAAATAATTCCAAAGTGCATTGCTGGATGGGCCGTTGATGGTCCTAATCCTAACCAGATCCAAGCTTGATCCTTTACGCTTGCCAGAGCTGGCTCTACTTGACATCGTGTTTTCTGTCAATAACATGACCACATTGACCGTCGTTGTGCGATACTTCCAACGTGATTAATCCCAACCAGGACTGCGTGTTTTTCTGTTATTAGGGGAATCTCCACTATTTCGGCCTGCTACGAACGTGACGCATATAAACCTACACAGTGTGCATTCTAATCTAATCTAATTTATTTATTCCATTCGTGGCTTTTACAGTATATAATTAAGTGTGCGACTGATTTTTGTGACACTGATAAGTTTTGAGGGGGCCGTTATAGGCTGGTGTCAATGCTGTTTTTGTAATTGTGTAAAGAATGTAATTGTGGAACGTTGCTTGGTAAGTCACTGAGAGGGTGTCCTTCCTGTCTCATAAGCTCTGTGATAGTTATTAGTGCAAGGAGTTTTCAGGAATATAGAAGTATTGTTTAGACCTTTGTCTGGATATCATTGAAATATAAATAGCTAGTTGTCTATGAAGGGCATTCAGAACCGGTTTGGTTCCTTTCTAACATCATTAGAGACATGGCATTATTTTCCAGATGGTTTATTTTGATCTCGGAAATGAACACAGCAAAACTGCCAGTGCAGAAACTTCAGTTTCCCTTAGCCTGGCCAAGGAAATCTTCCCAAAATACATTCTGTGTGTTTTGGAGATTTTAAAACTAAATGTGACCTTTTAGCCTGTGTGCAGTCAGTTTCTATAAAGTTGTGCTGGTTGTATTGGGGAAACCGAAATTTGGTTGATGTAATGTCACCTATAACCTGAGAAAATGTTCTGCGGTTTGCGTTTTGTATGAAAGCTAACTAGCCGTCAAGGAGGCCAATTACATTTCCAATATTCTTTTCCTTCAAATTGCCAGAAAAGCAAATTGTCACCTGAAGTTGAGCCTTTCGTCCCAAAACTGCAAAAGGATCAGGAACTTGCTGAAGAGGTTGCTGCTCCTCTCGGTCATTTAACATTACCAAACCCCTACACCCCAAAAGCTTTGAGAGGGTAAGTGTATCCCACAGTCATTTGAGAAAGCATTTCAGCCAATGAGTTTTTGAGCATTGTTCCCCCAATCCCGTGTCTTGTAGGTTAGTTAATTTGTATTGACCAAATTGTTCAAATTACGTACTCGAGTAAATGTCAATTACCGACATATTCCAAGACTGGTACGATTCAGTTGAAACGCTGGATGAAAGGATGAAACGCTGCTTCCACTGTATTTTTTGGGGATTTTGGTATGCTGGCCCAACGTGCAGGTCATGCTAGTTCTGGGTATTCGGCACAAATTCTAAACCCTTCGAGTCTCTTCGGGCAAAACCAGTTATTAAGGCACCAGAGTATGTGACGGGGGCAGGATTTCATTGCAGAGCCCTGCTGAGGAATTCCGGGGATCAGGCCGTGGGAGGGAATGTCTCCCCGCAGACCGGGGACGGATTGGGCAAACATGGCTACAACAACTCCCGGCGGGGCAGAGGGGCAGCACGGCGCCAAGCTGATCCGGCCCGAGAGAGCTCGCCACTCAAGAAGCCCGGAAAAGTAAGCTTCTCAGTGCATTTCTTTAATGTCAACACCAATTTAAAAACCGGAAAAACAAACTGAAGGCGTGTCATAAAGACAGTGGTTTTGCAATGGCTGCAAAGCCGGCCAATGTAATTGTAGTCGTTTTCTAGAAATTGAGCAGCATACATTTTTTTAAGTGTTTAGTGCAGTTTTAATGCATGTAGGATTAATCAAATGCCATATTTTAATTGGCAGCCATTAAATTATATGAACTAGAGATTGTGTTCTTGTTTTATAACTTAATGGTGATTGTATTTTTGATACAGACCTTTTCGACACCCTGGCCAAGCCCTGACCTAGTTTCTAATGATAAAGTGATCAGGAGACCATTGGGTGTAGCCAAAGCAAAACAAAAAGGTACGGACATACCGCTAAGCATTCTAAAATACTAGCAGCGGCCTTTGAAAGGTTTCCGGTTTTCTTTGCCGCACAACATCGGTAAGCTGAGGAAAAGAGAAAGTCGTCCTCATTAACACGTTTTCAGCCGGCGATCTTCTGGCGGGTCATGCCTGGTATTTGTTTCCAGTTAGCAGAGAGCCCAAACCAACCCCGGAGGCGGCAGAGAAGACCAAACACCCGCTGAGGGATGCAGACGCGTTTGAGATAAAGCAGTCCGATTTCCCGGAGCTTAGTTTCCCCACGCCTTCGAAACCAGCGCTGCAACACTGTTGGGGTTCATCCACAAGTCTGCCGTCACCCTACAAAGTTGGTACTCAACGTTTTGGAACGCACTGAATGCCGTGGTGTTAACCGCGTTCCCACGTCCCTCTGATTGCACATATCTCATGACGTCTGTACGTAATTGTGCCTGTGGTCAGTGTTGAAGTCCAGGTTGATATGACGTGCTCAACCCTCCTCCCCCTCTTGTCTTCGGTATTCACAATCAAAGCAAGGACAAACCGGTCACTCCGCCCTGAGCCCATCTCATGCTGAAAAAGGGGAAGCCACTCAAGGTACTGGGGACAAGAGAAACGTATACAGTTTATACAGTAACCAAGAAAACGCAGCGTCTGTGTTGGATCTGCATCTGAACACCTAGGCCCTTCATGTGCGTACCTACCTGCAGGGTCTACGCTGCTCAGCCCCGGGTCATTGACCGCCTCCTGGGCCAGTGTCGCGTCGCAGCCTCCGCGGAAGCCCGCCCCGAAAATGGACCGCGGTCTCAATTCCCCCACCCAGGTACGGCGTGTGCTTGGCCCAGTCTCGCTTCAGTACCGGTGTTCTGTGGAGTTTCTTCACATTCTCACCCGTAGCCTGATAGTTATGTGGTTAGAAAACGTGGTTCTAACAGTTTCTGATTGTATATTTCACCGTTGAGGTTTCAGAGCAGAGAATGAAAGCACCGTGTAGGAAAGGAACAAATCAACCACCGGCAGTTGTAGAGGTGTAGGGTTGGATTACCGCTTGTAGATAACGTGGGCCTGTGATTATTACAACAGGCGGGGGGGGACTGTGTGATTTATAGTCAATGTAGGTGGCGTTACAGAGAGTCTGAAATGATTTTGAAGTGATGTGCTTGCGCAGGTTTCCGTAAGAGGCCACGTGGTTCTTCCAACCTCTGTTTTTCAGGAGGCTAAATCTGAGGCTGAGGTGGAGCAGACCTCCGAGAAGAGGAGGCAGAAGAAGAAGAAGAATAAGAAAAAGAAATCCAAGCCAACCAGTGATGAAGACGAGGTGAAGGCAGGCGCACTTCTCATTGAGCAGGAACCGCCAAAGTTTGAGGTAAACAAAGTATTCGGTACAGTTCTGGAATGTATGAATGTTCTGAATGTGTAATTACTGCATTTTTAGCTGTAAATATGTCAAGATTCACCAGTCGGTGAAAATGTCTGCATTAACACTATTTACCCCATGGACGCAATGCCCAAAACGCAGAGATCTGCGCTCCTCTCATTTGTCCCGATTGGAATTGGATTGGTATTGTCGAATAATTAATTTCAAAGTCACCTGTGACCTTTTTCATAAACAAGTTTTTGTTACCAACAGGATGAAGACGAGTTCCCAGACTTGGCACTTGCCTCTTCTGGCAAATCGGAAGCGGTTGCCAAAAGAAACATAAAAAATAGACCCAACGAGATGCAGGTATGACAACTTCTGTTCTAAGTGCAGCAGTAGAGATTCGTAAATGTTGTCAACACACAGTGTCTCCCCTGCTTTCTTAACTGGTACAGGAGGGTAGAGAGTCTTTACACCAGCGGGAAGGGACCGGCCTTCCATCAGCGGATTTGGGCAAGACCCGGGCAGCTACAGGGCAGCACCCTCCACCAGCTCAGTCCGCAGAGCCCAGGAAGGCACAGGTAGGCACAGTTTCTGCAATCCAATCAGTTGGCAGCATGGGGCCCACTCCTGAAACCAATTGTGCAGGGATGGTCTTTATTCTTTAGACGTTTCAACTGTTTTGACCTGCAGGGGGCAGCGGAGGACAATACTTGAAAAAATGTTCGGGATCGTTTAAAGTGGCCGTAATAAACAAGGAAATGATTTTATGAGGTGGTCAGTTTGTTTGAACAATGGCAAATTTATCGACGTGAAACAGTTTGAAACGGTAGTAAAATGAAATGTGAGCGTGTGGACGTTCTTTAGCCGAAGGCAGAGAAAACGAGTGGTAAGAAGAGCAAGGTACCGGTGCAGTTGGACCTTGGAAACATGCTGGCTGTTCTGGAGAAGCAGCAGCTGTCGCAGAAGTCCAAGCAAGACCCCAAGTCCATCATCCTCTCCGGTAAATGCTGAACCGCTCGAAAGCCAACGGCGACAGGGCCTTCCCGTTTTCCTTGACCTCTGACCTCTGAACTCTGAACTGCGTCTGTTCTCCTGAGGCGCCTTCATTTTGTTCTGACTTGATTCCCACTGCTTTTCTTGTGTTACCGTGGTGATGCAGTTGGAGGGGCAATCCCAGTTGTGCACAAGGACCCCTCTACCCAGAAAAAACACCCACGGCAACTGGAGAGAGTGGCCCACAACCCGCTGGACTCCACCAGCCCCCTAGTGAAGAAGGGGAAGCAGAGGGAGGTCCCCAAGGCAAAGAAACCCACCCCACTCAAAAGAGTGAGTGCAACCCTGGGGACGTCCCTCTCCTACAGGTCAATATCCCTTTGTCCTGAGGGAGTTCTCACCATAACCTTCTCCTTGGGCAGATCATTCTGAAGGAGCGGGAGGAGAGGAAACAGCACCGCCTCCTGGAGGAGCGAGGAATGCCCCCTCAGGCAAACGACTCTGAGCCCTCCGACCATCCTGCTGAAGCAGCACAGGAAACCCTTGTGCTAGAGCAGAACCAGCAGGCGCCTACTGGTGAGTAGTGAGAACCAGCAGACGCCTACTGGTGAGTAGTGAGAACATGCAGACTTTATTGAACATTTTGATTTTCTTGGGAGCGCAAACTGTTCCGCTGGTGAACATTGAACAGTAACTGACGTGGTGATTTGGCAGATGGACGGGCCACTCCTTTCCCTGAGCAGCCAACCGAGGACAGGTTGGTGCAATCAGAGACCGAACTGGGAGAGGGAACCGAGGAGCCTTCGCAAGAGGTCGCCTCTACAGAGGCCTCCCTACCCTGCCGCCCCAAGATTCATAGCAGGAAGTTCAGAGAGTAAGGCTTCATGGCTCCAAAGCTGTGCTACCGCTGGTTAGAAAATTGACCCACATACATTCACATGCATAGTGGTCCCTGATTGGACTTCCTCAGGAGCATGTCTTAACTGTTTGTTTGTTTCTCCTGTAACTGTACCTTCTGCACAGCTACTGCAGCCAGGTGCTGAGCCGAGATGTGGACGAGTGCGTGACCGGCTTGCTGAAGGAGCTGGTGCGCTTTCAAGACCGTCTTTACCAGAAGGATCCAATGAAGGCCCGCATGAAGCGCCGTCTGGTCATGGGCCTGAGGGAGGTTCTGAAGCACCTCCGGCTGAGAAAGGTCAAATGTGTGGTCATCTCCCCAAACTGTGAGCGCATCCAGTCCAAAGGTAGGCCCGCGGACAAAATTGACCATGGCTCACCAAAACGGTGAAAGGGTGTCATATTGATGAGCACGGTTGCCTAGGTATTCCTCTGCCGGTAAAATGCTCAAAACTGTTTAATTGCAAACGAGGCATTTCAGAAGATTTATAAATCTTTTTTTATGTTTGGGCGATGGTGTCCAGCATCGTTAATGTAGAATTTGTGCTGATGGCGCCCTGCGAGTGGGCAGGTGTCGGGCAGGGGTAACGCAGCTTGCTCTGTCCCACAGGCGGTCTGGACGACGCCCTGCACACAATCATCGATACGTGTCGCGAGCAGGCGGTGCCGTTTGTCTTCGCTCTCTCCAGGAAGGCCCTTGGTCGCTGCGTCAACAAGGCTGTGCCCGTCAGCCTGGTGGGCATCTTCAACTACGACGGTGCACAGGTGGGTTGTCCTGCTAGGGGGAAACCTGCTTATTTTCAGGCCGATTCAGCAGAATAGATACCTCTTGCCTTCAGTCAAGTAAAATGCTGCAGAGACTAATGGATGTATTTATTAAAGTAAATACAATATTTTTATTATTACTACTGTGCAGTGTTTTATCATCTACTTAGTTAATCTTACCTGAGGATACCTTAGGTTACATTGGGATTCTGGGAGTTAAGGGATGAGGAGGAATTGTAAGGGAATAACAAATGTTACCAAATGTTTTTTTTTTTTTTTTTGCAATCGATAGTGGGATGGTACTAACCGTGGCCGAGTAATAAAACCATAATCTTTTTAATGTCGTTGTTCATAAATCTCTGTGAATGTCCGTTTTGTTCTCCGATGTTCACAGGATCTTTATCACAAAATGATTGAGCTTTCATCCGAAGCCAGGAACGCTTACGAGGTGATGATCGCGAACTTGGAACAAACGTCACAAGAACAGCAGGAAACTCCAACCGACTGCCAGAACAGTGTTTCCACTGTGGACCAATCAGAAATTGAGGAACCTGAGTATAGTAAGTAGTCTGTTGCAGTGTCCTGTCTCGTATGCTCAGTTCACAGTTTGGTTTGGTTCCTCTGATTAGATCCTTACTTTACAGTCCGGAAATAAAATGTTCTTTTTTCAGTAAAGGTCTGGAAGAGGATGCTGGAGGAGTGTAGCCACCATGTTTTAAACTTCGAGGCAAAGCTTTCCTTCACTGCCGTGGCCAGTGACTCAGGACCACAACCCGATGAGGATGAAAGAAGTTGATAAGAGTGGAAAAATAATATCAGTTTCGAAAAATAAACCTGAAAGAAATAGCTTAAGATATAGATTTTTTTGACCGCTACTGGGTTACTGAATCGGGGCACTTTCTCTCCTCCTCTAATCTCCAACCATAATCTGACTGACCTGACACTAGGTCTAGTACTGGACCAAAGAATAGCTGTGTTTCAGCAGCAACACAAATTGTTTAAAACCTCTGAAAAGATGAGGCGGCAGCATTGCACTAAACGGCTAATGAGAAAACCTGCCACAGAAATTCACACACTGGTTTATATTCAGGAATAAGTTGACAGTCCTATTTAGTCTTTAAACTGCACTAATTATTAGGACTGATAGCATAGGTCTACACCTAAGGGGACACTGGGGACCCCCGTTATAGAGAGAGTGTCATTTTGTCCCCCTCGCTGGAAATATAGGTCATGGTAAGCCACTGCTGGTACCAGTGACCTCTGTCCCCACCAATGTTGAAATAAAACCAACAGCCACGACTGACCGCTGTGTTTAAAAATCGTCTAAATGCACTACTATAACGTATTTCCAGCAAAAGAGACCTGCTCGCAGTTACAAATCAATCCGCACGCATTCGAATCTGCAATTAAGGTGACGGCTGCCGGGGTGAAGCGTACACAAGAAACGGATCTAAGAAGGTTCTGTTCACCAAAGCTTGTAAGCGGTCGAAACTGCGGTTAGTTGTCTTCTTCGACTGAAGACAATTCTGTCTTGGTGGAATGTTGCAAGCAGCAAAAGCTTTTCTGCCGCAAACCACGCTGTAGCAGACGAGACGCCCAGATCTTCGAGTAAGATTTTTCGGTACCCTTTATACGAATATTAAGACTGAAGTTTTAAGAATTGAATGTGTAGTCGCTAACTAATTACTTCAAGGAACGTTATTCCGAGTTATATTTTTTTAAACCGTTAAATAATTGCCTTTCGGAAACATTTAGCCGCTGTGTAAGCGTGATAATCCTCTCCAAGGTGTGCGGTTATCCCGAAATAAAACCACAAATGTACGGGCTACCTTCACCCCGAGGTGGCGTCGCGCAGCCCCCTTGTGGTATATTTTCTTTTCAACGCTATATTTCAGCCACACCGGATACTCCGATAACGAACCGAGCAGCTTTTACGGAAGTGTGAGATTATGCAGTCACACACTAGGATATGTGTGCAATAACGCGGGAAAGAACAAGCATTGACGCCACGGCGTTAAAATAGAAGGAGTGAGGATTGAAATGTGACTATGCAATTTGATCCACTAGACCCTGGTTATATGTATAAAGTGAAATGCGTGAGGTAGTATTTTGATAAGGACCCAGCAGCTGACTTTTTAACGGATTCAAGAGTTTCCGAACTGAATTAAGATTTAGTCCATAATTCTAAAAAATGGATTACCCTCTTTTGGAAAGGTTTGTGTAAAAGTAAAATAAGCTGCGATTTGAGGGAAATGTTTATTTTGAATTTGAAACGTGACCAAAATGTTCAACAAAAAGAACCAGCGCCTTACAGCGGTCTGTGCCTGTTTTTTTTTTTTTTTTTTTGGTTCTTTAAATATTGATTCAGTCTACAATGACGAAAGTCAATAATATATTGTCATCATACATTTTGTTTGGTATGAGACGTTATAATGTTTTTGTAAACGTCACGTTGCCTTGCCTGGCCCGACATTTTTAAATCCCCTGCTAAGCACTCTGGGATAGATGACCACACAAAGCGCAAGACGTGTCCAGTTTAAAGGCGGCGGCAGGCACACACAGTGGTTTAACAACGCAAACAAGGCCAGATCAGTTCACCAATAGCGCAATTTACAATGGCAGGAATACTATCCTTTAAGTTCGAGCAAAATATTTACCAAATGAAGACAGACACCGCACACATGACTGTTTCGAATGACGAAGACGCTTTGGAAAGTCCACAACACGTGCAGGGGTTATTACACATACTGGATATTACACTCGCCCTTGTGTAATTACAGTACTGATCATGTGCAATGTGAACTGCAGTACTGTTTAGGCTTCACTGGGAGTGGTTTTGTACAAACCTGGCCGAAAAGCCGGCTGTCGCTCTGCTTTGCTGTTATGCCCCAGGTGTCTTGATTTCTCAGAAGTTTAAGTTTTAAGTTTTTTGTGTGTGTGTGTGTGTGTGTGTGTTTATGACGACGAAGGAGGTGTTCTATAATTCAATAAAACGTATATTAAAAGATTAAGCAATCGTTTGATGATGGTAATATATACTAGACTAATCTTATTTAAATGACAAATGAACCTTATATATTAGCTGGAACCACAATTCCAATTAAGACATTTCAGGTGAAGACATTTTGTCTGTTGTATCCTTTTTCCAAATAAATATATAAAAAAATGTATTCTATTCCTTTTTTGAAAGTGATTGAATTGAAGAATCTGCCACAATTTTAAAGCCCAGTCTCAGATTTAAACTTGCTTGGCAAGACACTTGCTGAAGTTAATAAGCTAGTGAGCAAGTTTGCTAAACTTTAGTTGTATTTATTTAGTCATTAAGAAAGATATACAGTCAGTAGATGGCCGCAGATGCAGGCTTTCTATGGCAGACAGGGGTTCTCAGTGTAAGGGCGTATTTGAGTGGGCACATTCAGTGGGTGTTGAAACACCTTGAGTGGGGGATGCTGAGCCATCAGACGCTGGAGGGGCCTGAGGGTGCAGCGTCGAGCAGCGCCGTGCAGCGTCGAGCAGCG
>JAOVYW010033461.1:4276-28619 GCA_025775045.1 Hiodon tergisus
TAAGTCTGACCACATGTTTGTGACCTTGGACTCTGCTCTGCCTCTAAGTCTGACCACATGTTTGTGACCTCGGACTCCTTCACACGCTTGACTTGTGGCCTCCCTTTAGGCCTGAGCACATGCTGCACGAAACCTGTTTTGAAAGTGGGACCAATGTTTTCTTGTTTTTCTTTGTGCTGCATTTAAGCTATTTTACCTTCCGTTGCAATCACTTCATTGGGAAAGAAGAGTATCCCTGCTGCTGAATAGCATTAAATCACATCTCATTGACATTATTTTACATTAAAACATCACCAATAATGATTTTGTTCAACATTTTTCTGAAGCACTGCACTTATTCATTAGATATAATGATTGAATCAATGGATAGATATAGTGGAATTGGACTTCTGAAATAATAAATTAATTGACAGTCAGCAAAACTGTATGAATTACAGAAAAAGAAAAGAAAATCATTGTCATTATGTTCACTCTGGTGGGACAGTGCATAAGGTATTGGAACCAGTGTGCAGTGTTTTTCTGAATCAATCTAGTTTATGTTGCCTGGGACAAATGATTAATTTAACACTTGCTGTTTAGTAAAATGTTATTTGCACTGATTAAATGCAGATAATTTGCAGGGAAGAATATTGATTTTATATTTCCTGTATAAACCTACCCAGGTTCAGATGAAGTAGTTATCATTTTCAGGGTTCTAACTAGGGGCCTTTTCTGGCTCACATCTTTGACCCCTCAGACCCGATGATTTTGGCCACTTTGAGATTTTAATGCCTCGGCTCTCGTAGGACCCTCGGGCGTAGTCGGCGGCCCTTTTGTCCCGAGCAATCACCGTGAGCAGTTCGCTTTAATTTGTGTCTGTTATGTCTCCCAGACTCCCCAGGTGCTCTGGGTAGCTGAAGCTGCTCGGGTTACTCAGGTGGACGTTGTTTTATTGCGGCCACCTATCTGCTCTCAATCTGTCTTCACCGGGACCGGGCACCCGAGGAGGGGGGCATGGTTTGGCAAGCCGTCATTCAGGTGACACGGTAACACAGTGTCCCATCTGCCGGCCAGGCGTCTGAGCCAGGGAAGCATTTGGCAAAGGCTCACCTGAGATGTTGCTTTCTATTCCCCCCCCACCCCAGTTTTTGCATTTAAAAAAAATCATTTTCATTAAATGAAACCCCCTGCCCACAGAGACACCTCACTGGAGAATCTTCTGATTAGGTTGTCTGCTCGAAACTGCACCTCTCTGGATCTATTTAAGCTTAATTGCCAACTTCTTTAATTTATTATTTAAACCTATTGCATTTTTTCCAGTAAAATTTTATGTCTAACGTTCTGCATTTTATCCATTCTTTGCCATGGAAACCAAAGGTAATGCCTGTCTAGTTGTTGCTACACTATACAACCTCTTGGCAATGAAGACTCGGGAGTCTTCACCACGCAAGCTGAAAGCCTCTCCATTAGTAATAGTTCACACTTGTCAGATTGCCGAAAATGGCCAGGCTCAGGCTCGGCGGGCCTCTGTATGGAAACATCCAAACCGGGAGGTGATTAGCGGCTTGTCGGTTGTCCCCATTATAGGTGCGACCGGTGCACTAACCAATGCTGTGGTGACTCGTTCACGGGGCAACGGGGCTTTGGCGCTAGGTGCTCTGCGTTTTCCCCTCTGTTTAAAATCTTGCTCTTCTCAAATTTCCTGGAAAGACAAACAAAACTCTCGTTCCAAAAGGAATTTGATGTCAGCAATTTGATATTTGCACATAAACTGGAATTCTACAATGTTTTTAGCAAACATGTTTTACATGTTTTAAAGCGCTGTAAAAAAATTATTTTATTCATTTATTCATTTTACACACATTATACGGACAAAAGTATTAGGCCACACCTCTTAATCTTCAGGTGTTTCATTCAGTCCCATTGCCACAGGTGTATAAAATCAAGCACTTAGCCACACAGTCTGCCTTTACAAACATTTGTGAAAGAATGGGTCGTTCTAAAGAGCTCACTGAACCACAGCAACTCAGCCATGAAGTGGCCGACCACGTAAAGTTACGGTGCGGGGTCGCCGAGTGCTGAGGCGCAAAGTGCGTAAAAGTCGTCAACGCTCTTCTGACTCAATAACTGCAGAGTTCCAAACCTCCTCTGGCATTAACATCAGCACAAAAACTGTGCGCTGGGAGCTTCATGGCATTGGTTTCCATGGTCGAGCAGCTGTATGCAACCCTTACTTTACCAAGCACAATGCCATGCGTCGGATGGAGTGGTGTAAAGCACGGCACTGCTGGACTCTGGAGCAGTGGAAAAGTGTTCTGTGGAGTGATGAATCACGCTTCTCTATCGGGCAGTCTGATGGACGAGTCTGGTTTTGGCGAATGCCAGGAGAACGTTTCCTGGCTGACTGCGTTCTGCCAAATGTAATGTTTGGTGGAGGAGTGATAACGCTATGGGGTTGTTTTTCTGGGGTTGGCCAAGGCACCTTAGTTCCACTGAAGGGAAATGTTAATGCCTCAGCTTACCAAGACATTTTGGAAAATTCTATGTTTCCAACTTTGTGGAAAGCGTTTGGGAAAGGCCCTTTTCTGTTCCAGCATGACTGTGCCCCAGTGCACAAAGCAAGGTCCATAAAGGCATGATTGGATGAGTTTCGTGTGGAAAAACTTGACTGGCACAGAGCCCTGACCTCAACCCTATCGAACACCTTTGAGATGAACTAGAACAGAGATTGTGAGCCAACTCGATATTAACGTCTATCGATTTAGAATGGGATGTCATAAAAGCTCCTGTAGGTGTCCCAATACTTTTGTCCATATATTGTATCACATTTAGGGTTGCGCTGCACCCCACTTGAGCAATGGCATGAGGCAGGACACCGAGGATGGGCTTTTAGGCACTGCCAAGTGTTCATATTCAGGTCAGATTGTAACCACTTTAGGTTTGGGGATGTCAGTTTGCCTGTTATTGGCTGGTTTGCTTTGAGCGCATTGCAGCGGTGTCATGAGAAACTACGGTCAGCTCTGACCGTTTCATCCGTGCCCAAGAGAGGGAATGAGAGCGAGCGAGAGAGAGAGAGCTCCTGTTAGAAGCAGCACAACAATCGCCTCGTTGGCACAATTTTGGCCAGCCAAATAACCCTGTGGATGCAAACACAGAGCTTCGATTTACTGCTCGCTTGGCCCATCACTACGAGGGGAGGATGGGTTGAGTAAAAGGAAATTAAAGACAGCTGGACTACGAACAGCTGGTCATTCTGTACGTGACAGCGTATACCAGAAGGCGACTCGTTTTGCCGAATCAATTAAGCGGCATTTAAATAAATAAATGTCTGAACAGACAAGAGAGACAAAGTTATGATTTAGACAGGGGCTTTTGGACCTTGTGGTGGCAGGTGTCATTTGCTGACTTTGCCGTTTTGTTCATGGCAACCCAACGGCGCTGTTTTGCTCGTTTACAGGGATCCGGCTCAGGGATTACAGGGATTTATATTTGTAGCTTCGAGTTGCATCTTATGGGTAATGGTATCTTATTCTTTATCTCCGGTTTGTGAGGCCATTGCGTTGAGATTTATTTATTTTGCCTATTGTTTTCTTTCTCAAAGACCGTGAGTTTATAAGGGTTTTATGTTGTTGTCCCGGTGTTTAGTCTATAACAACCGCCACATGTGAATGCAGTCTCCCAACTCACTGATGTGGGGGTTGGTTTTAGGTTTTATTTGTTTCTCCTGCTCTGGGCTCGTGAAAAGAGTAAATACATCTTCGTCTGGTGAACCGCATTATACATGTGCTGCAGCTCGGAAACCTTTGCACTGCTGCCTGCTGTAGACCTATTAAATACCAGTTTGGGTCTAGCCACTGGCACGCGGTGTGACCCTACAGCTGCCCATTGTGTTAGTCCTCCAGAAATGAATGACCCTTTTCATTCTCAGACCTAGAAATAGAAATAGGACTTTAAAAAAAACAAGATATTATTCCTGTCAGTCCTGCGTACAGGAAGGATCCCAGGAAAACATCTAAAACTATACAAACCAGTGGGGTGGTTCACCAGTTTAAAAAAAAGAAGAAGCTCTCTACACATTTTGCTATGTTTTCTGTGTCCCTGGCCAATTTATGTTCACATTGAAACATTGCAAAGTATAGTTATGAATAAGGAGTTTATTAAAACTCAATTTTACAAAAAAAACAGCAGGATCCCCTCATTTAATGTATAGGAACCTTCTGAATAATGATTTGATCCGATATTTTCACAACTCCACCGCTGGAAACGCAGACACACACATACACACACGCACTGTGAAGTGAAGTCAGCGGCCGTACCTTTCAATCAAGATTCTTTTGGCAAACTTTCTCCAGACACTTTCTTCTCACCTTTTTAATAATTTATACCATCGATCCAGGAATTATTCAGTGTCTCCCTCTACCAACCTTGCAGTTAAAATGTCCCTCTTAATACAAAATTACCCGATAAAAAAAAGTCAAGGACAAAGCCATTTTATTTCAGATTTAAACGTAAAATAAAGTAACTGAGTATACACACATACAGCATATCCTGCACCTATACCGAAGCTGAGTCCTTGAACGCAACATGTCAACATTTATCATTACGGAGTCAATAAAGTAGGTACCTCATCAGTGCCACAACCATGTGAAAATCCACTTTACGACCAGCTGATGACTAATTAATCCATGGATGGAAAAGGGTCAGGGCATCCTGGGATACGTTCCCTCGTTAAAGTTACAGCCATGCATCCAAGATGGAGGGCGAATTAACGTTCTCTTAGCGCTCATTAAATATTCCACAGTCCATCCGAAGTGTGATTTCAATTCAGTTCTTGGCTTTTGCTTCTGCTACAGCACCTTTACGCCTGGAAAGAACAATACAAGTATTCAATAACCAGAATGACATTCCTTTGTATAAACAGGTAAGCACACTGAGAACCAGTTCTCATTTCCCAGAATGACCCTGCTGGGAGGGTAGATAGCAAACTGGGGCTACCATGTTGCGGTAACTGGGCAACTGTGGGTGGGTTAAGTGCCTTGCTCATGGGCACAACAACAGTTCCGTCCTCAGAATTCTAACCAGCAACCCTCCAGTTACCAGCCTTTCCCCCTGACCTCTGAACTAACTGCTCAAATTAGGAGCAGAAAATCTTTATTAAAAAAAATTTAGTTTTGTATTTTGTGTGTTTGTGGAATCAGGAAAAATGAGAATGAATCTCTTGCTTTAAAGTCATCAAGCTGAATTAAAATCTTGTATCCAGAATTTTAATTATGATTTTTTTTATTTTTACACCTGCCTCCTGAGTGGCTCAATTGATAAGGGAAATGGGCTGAGCCCAGATTAAACCAGACGGATTGAAATTTGCAGGTTCAGATCCAGTTTGTGTAATTTGCGGTTGTGTGCAATTTTCAGAGAGCTGGGTGGCTCGCTAACTAACATCTCTGGTGGGCTTCCCGGGTGCTTGTAGGTTGGCAGTACTGTTGTGATGGATATAACTCTTCTTTAGTCGGTGCAGAGCCTAGAGTGGGCTATATAGAAGAGTCATGTAGCTTGACGGTGATTGAGATTGGAGTAGATTAGCTAAATCACCCTCCCTGTAACGTGCATTAAATTGTGTGAAGCTGGGCAAAACAACCAGGTCTAGGGGGTACATTTTTTAAAATCAAAGATGGATAGGAATATCTAGTGAGAGGAAAGACAATGGAGAATGAAGCTGTCGGAGGAGCGAGTGACAGGGACTCGAGCATTAGCTCAGCATGAGGCGATGAAAAAGTTTCCCTTAATCACTGTTTCCTTAAGTCGCTCTGGATAAGATCTTCCGTGAAATGAATGAAATGTAATTAATTAACTGAAAAAATTCAAACCCAATGAAGTTCTCTGTGTGTAGGCCTATGTACAGTAATAATACATTTTGAATGATTGTATTATAGAAGATACAAGAAGTGTAGAATAAATAAAGAGCGTTCTAACTGTAAATTCCACAAAAGTCTGCTCAAGGTCACATGGTTTGTTTGAGATGGAGCTGACGGTGTGCTTCGTTTTTGATGTCACTGCCCTGGCAGGGAGGCCCCCTCTGTTCTGCAGATGTCTGGCCCGCATCCTGTGTCATCGAGCCAACCCTTCAGACAACCTCTCTCTGTTCTCCTGTTCCCCCGCCATATCGCTGTTGTCATCTGGGCCCAGCAGAACAGCGGTGCTCACCGACGCAGGAAATATCAGACAAGTGCACACTTACGCCCAAAGCTGATGCGGCTCACAATTGCCTGTCCGGGGACGAAAAAACGGGATGGGGTGACATTATAACAGCAGTGTGTTTACAACACGGCCTATTTGAGCTGTAGACGTTGGAGGTTCACGGACGACATTAGGATCTACATATCATAGGAGCGCCACAAACGCACCGGGTTGAACATTTTGACAGGACGTGACAGCAGACTAGAGCTATCATCTGGGCCGCTCGGCTCATTCAAGTGTCGGTTTTTCCTGCTTGGCTGGCCATGTCCACTGGGCAATAAAAACTCCTGTCAAAATTGGCCAGCTCACATGAGTGATCAGCCTTCCTCTGTCCCGCGTGTTGAGGTGAGAAGAGAAAGGTAAGAGACATAGAGTCGTTGGTTTAGAATTGCAGCAGTATAAGATCAAAACATATTGGGTGCAAATCTATAAGAAGAAAATGCAGTACTGAAATAATATTTAAGATTAATTAATGTAGCTTTTTCTGCATACCAGAGACAGTTGTATCGGTTGTATGTGGTTTGTTGTTGGTGCAGAAAAAACTATTTCAAGCGCAAATCGGTAGGCATGCTTAATTTTTCGGATGCAGAGGGTCATTCAAAACAGCACCTGAGGACCATACTGAGAGGGCTGCAATGGAACGAGTAATATTGTGTTATGTGCACACAATAAAATAGGTGTGTTTTGAGCCTTGATTTTAAAAGCTGAGTTGTGTCTGCTCTTATGCAGGCCGGCGGATTATTTTAAACAGAACAGAGGCCCTGTGGTTAGAGGGTCTTGCGTTCTTCTTTCCTCCTAAAACTGTTTCCACAAAATTCAAAGCATACAAATCCACCAGCCTTCTTGTACATACATAAAGCCCATTTAACCCTTAAACTCTAAATGGGATCGATTATTATGTTAAATTAGCACAAATTGGGGGAGGTTAGTTGAGGTTAATTGTTAAAGACTTGTTTTCTATAAGAACCCGTGTGTTCTCATTCAGATCTTTGACTTTTTTTTTTTTTTTTGCTAATGGAATTTTTTTCTTTGGCTTGTTCCTACTGCACTGCTGTCGCACATTAAATAAACAGCCTTTGCACACGCGGCAGGCACTGCACCCACAATTGGTGATTCCAAACAGAAGTGAATACAACAAGAGAAATAACACCTGCGTCCGATGTATTAAGAAATGCATATTTGAAATATACCTTTCCCACAACGACGAGCGTGCATTTTGTTCAGTGGTGAGTCCATTCCGTTTAATGGCTTACCTGGATAGTGGGGGTCCCACGTGGTAGTCGAAAATGTACCACCCCCGCAGATGCTGCACCCACCCCTCCATTTTTTGACATTTGAGCATTCTATTACCATGGCTGCCATCACGGTAAGTAAACTGCGCTCTGTGGAGATAAAACTCCAACTGGAGTCTATAAACTACCTCCTGTTTTACTTTTAATTTAATTTTTCTGCATTTTCTGGAACAGGCAAGGCCTAAGGTGGAGTCCTGAGAGGTGGGATTAATGCCTTCTACAAAACGCAGCCGAATCTCGAGCAGTGGTTTATGTTGCATGATGGGATGCAGTCAGATGTCTCCAGGCAGATTTCCTAATTCCCCCAAAACCTATCCAGATGATCAAACCTTCCCCCTCGAAAGACATTAACACTGAATAGGAACTGATGAAAAGAGCCAAATCAATGGTCAATAGGTAAAGGCTCAGGCAAATTTTTGGAAGGTTGAAGTGTAAACAAGACCTAATGGTTTAATTTGTGTATCCTTTAAAAGCAGGAGAAACTCTGGAATTGGCTTTCGAGGAGTTTGTGTTAAAAATGGATGCTGATTGCCCTTGAAACGCCAGGTCTGTTTAGCAAAACCGCTTCGGCAGTTCAGAGGAGGAGGGGGGAAAATACCAAAGGCACCGGAACAACATAAAAAGAAATAGATGGTTTTTCAATCCTTTTCAGGATCTCTGCCCTGTTCTCTGGCTTGGAAAGTTAATTAAGGAAAAGACCTTATTGAAGATTCCCACATGAGCTGAACTGCGCATTGGCCTCTGTGGACAAACTGAAGCCTTTAATCAACCAGCTGCCGGAGTTCTTTTAACCTTCGGAAAAAAGCCAAAAATAAAGAAAACAAGATCAAATTTTTACAGCTTTTTAAACATCTCTGTGGATGATGGATCCCCGTTTTCAGCGTCCCGGCAAAACGATACAAAGCGCCAAGGTTTAAATGATCAGGAAAGGGGAGCTGTCCACTAAGGGTTCACTGAAGGAATTTTTCGAGTCGTGGTTAACCACCCGTTTGTGGTGATCAGAGGAGGAGCGGATTTCACGCACGTGCGCAGTCAGAGTCTCCCTTTCATCCGCATTGATCTGACGTGCATTGAGACAAATGTGAAGATGAAGGCGGGGAACTCAGGAAACAATGTGCCAAAGTGTAACGGTAATGTATGGCCCCACAAACATTGCACGCCTTTGTTGTGGCCCCAAGGGCCATTGCGGAATGATTGATAACTATTTACTAAACATGGGATTTTTTTTCTCCCCCAGAATTCCACGGTTCTCTTCGCTCAAAGCACTCCATAACAATTAACGTGCCAGCTCCGAACCCCTCCCCCACCTTCTCAGAACTTAATTTACAGGTCTGATGCCCTGAAAAGCACAGACTTGGCTGGGGGGTGGGGTCTTTGTTTGATTTATTTACTCACCGATTAATCTAATCCAGGAGTAGTGAGATCCGAAGATGGCCAGGCGGTACCCATGCGGAGATGGGTTTTGAGAACCGGCAGAGTCCACAAACTCTGCATCGCTCCAATGTGCAGCTTCCATAAGACGCTGCCACTGCTGTGTTGTGGCCAGCTATGGACGAACCTGACCAGCGCGTGAGCTTACGCCCACGAGATAATGGACGTGGATCGGGTACATTTACCGCCGTCAAGATGTCAGTGGGACAAAACATGCTTTTCACACAGTCCGTCTCGAAAAATGCAAATAAGACTTTGACGTCAGTGGTGAAGCTTCCAATTTGGGACACTCGGCCTCACACAATTCAGACACTCGCAAAGGACCTGGGCTTTAGTCTCTTTTCGGAAGGACGGTAATTACTACCAGCCAGGGTGATGCTGTTCAATTAGACAAGCTGTTTCAACTTCTGAGCGTGAGAGGACCGGAGCAGTGAAATCAATTTCACACTCCACTCATTCGCCGTTTTCCTGCACCCCTTGATAGGGAGGGGAATCTTCTCCTTTGCGTCCCATTTTGTGGGGTCTGAATCTGTGCGATGCCTGCTTCTGCCACCCCCACCATTATCTGATAAAAACATGCACTACTAAAAGTAATTAGCTGATTTTATACTCTTCGATACAGTTCAGGTGCCTTGCGAGATCAGCTCGTTGTTGATAGGTGGGAGTTCGAAAAAGCAAGCCTGAATGAATCAGCTATGGTTAATTTACAGTCCAGAGGTGAAAAGGGACTGTGCTGAAAGGGCTCTGTATTTTAAACGAAACAAAAGGAGAGAGCAGAAAACAGCTAGACCCGTTTCACTGCGCATTTTGAGATTTTTTGGCAGAGGTTAAAAACAAAAAAAGAAGATTGAGAATTCTTTGTCGGAGCTGGCTCATCCTCATTTTTATCCTGAGCGACTTGTTTTGCCTGGGCGCTCCCTCGGTTTAGAGGGCACGACTTCTGGTAACACCGTAGCAACCGTTCGGTCAAGGCGTGGGATGCCCCCAGCATCGATTACCTCGCTGCCTCTAACGCGGCACCGTGCTCAAGCGTAATAAGGGAGAACGGGAGAGGGAGAGGCCTGTAACAAAAAAATGAAAAGAAATGAAAATCTGTTTCTCATCATCCAAATTCGATTTACTTTGATATATTAGCAAGCATACGCGGAAACTAAAGCTTTTTCTAAAAAACCCTGTCAATGTTAATGAGCGCATTCAATGTGGAAAAAACACAAATGTACTCCAGTTGAATTTATGCCTCTAAAATGTCGTGCAACTATTTAATTAAAGCCTAGCATTATTTCACAATAATCAAATTTAAACCCAAATTTGCAATACTGCGGTATAATTTTGTTCGTAGCTTGTTTTTAAACGATTTAATTGCACAGCAGACCACCTAATCCAGGGTGATTTGCATAGTACATAAATTTACACTTTACTTATTTAAACAGCTGTAAACCAATGTTTACAAGGGCAATTAGGCTTACATACAGCACAGTTTCGCATAGTACCACCTCTATGTCTCTCTTAACTGTCTTGTTCAAGGCCACTGCCGTGCTCCTGATATTCGAGGTTACCACTGACTGGTGACGAGTTCTCCGTTCACCACACCACCTGTTCACGTAGAGGCATGTCCCATTTAGCACACAGCAAGGCTACAAAGTGATGATGAGGGGTGAGGGGTTGGGGGGGGCTGAAATGCTGGCCTCTTAGCATGTTGGGCGACATGGCTAAAAATACATTTTTACGATTTTGATTTCGAAACGCACCAGTGATTACCATACCATTGGAACACTGCCACTCCAGGACTCAGGAGCACCGCTGCTGTAATATGAACCTGATCCTCACATTGAACTGTAAAATGCGTACTCCAGGATTCTCATTTGATGTCATTGGCTTGTGCTGCCAAATTGAGCTGCGCTTTCAAGCGACTTCCAAACTCTTGAACGCATGTGAAATCTAGAACGTGCATTCTAACCAGCCAGTATGTATAGAAAACCAAATTGCCGTTTAGAGATATCTCAAAATGCCTTTCAAGATATCTTAAATTTAATTGCAGATATCTCAAATTCGCAATAACTGTTTAATTTAAGATACCTCAAATGTAATATAAGATATCTAAAATTGACTTCCTGCTTAATTTCAGACATCACAAATTAAATTTTAGATAACTCAAATTAAACAGAAGTCAATTTGAGATAACTCAAAAGGACTTTCTGTGAAAGTTTGGTATGTTTTGAATGGACTTCCTGTCCATTTCAATTTAAGATATCTCGAAATACATTTTGAGATATATCTAAATCACAATTTGGCGTGACAAACGGTATGAGAATTGAAGACTGGCAAAGATTCCGAAGAACTGATTATGTTCTGCCTTCAAAATTACTTTTGAAATAGCATCCAATATGCCCATTAACCGTTACCTAACATTAACAGAGAGATCAGCTCAATGAGGGTTATCAGTTCCCATCCTGGATGTATTGATAGTAAGCTAGCTAGCAAAGTAACAAGTGCTATCAAATGTACCTATTGACAGCTTTCTTAAGTTAGCTAGCTTGCTTGTTTGACTGATCAGCTTGTTTAATGTAAATTTCTGGTTTGACACTGACTGTAGCAAGCTAATGTTAAATAACCATTTTCCAATCATCAGATTGCTAGCTAATTTGGGAAGAGGAACCCAAGTGCGAAGGTGCACAAAACGTAGAACCAGGCAGGGGTCGAAGCCAGGAGACACGAAACAGGAGTCGATGGGGCAGGCAACGGGTCGGAGATCAGGGTATGTAAAATAAGTGTCGCAGATGTGTTCACCCACATTGCGCCCTCCGGGAGGACATTAGAGAGGTTTCATTTAGGCAAACGACGAATGGGCCTTTGGCCTTCTGTGGTGTCCTGGGCTGTAGCACGGGAGACACATTGCCAGCCTCCAGTTTCCACTGCCAACTGCAGGGTTAGCAGATCAACAGACTGACAGAGTAGGGCCTGACCACCCCTCTCCTCCACACCTAGTTCTGTAGAGTGGTAAGGCTATCCATTAAACCACGTGCCGGGGCAGCTCTATAAAATGTTGACAAATTAAATGAATAGATAAGGAGAAACACAAGCACTTAAACCCCTTTGTGGGCAATAAAGGTAAAAAAAACCCACAAATGTTGGGGCAGGCACCACAAGTGAGAACGAAGCTTAATGGGCACAGACACTCGGGGCACCTGCTCCGCCAACACGGGAATGACTTACTCGTGGGGTGCCAAGCAGACAGTGGGAAAGATTAGCTTTGCTCCTTCGGTTTTACAAACGTGTGGATCGAAAAGGTCAAAGCTTCATCTTGCGCTGCCAAGGATATGAGTGTCCTAACCTGCATTACAAAATGCGTAAAGAACCGCCACCTATTTACAAGATAAAGTAAAGGGGAAACGCTCATTAATTCCAAAAACCATTACACTTTTAAGAAAAATCGTAGCCAAGGATATTTTTAATGGAATTAGGGCAGTAGATGAGATGCATCTTCAACATCAGTGCAGTGCAGTTGTGAGCACGCAACTTTGTTTGAATTGAATCATGTTAAAAACCGAACATCAGAAATCTCAGACCATGAAAACATTCAAAGACTTTTTATTTCCATATATAATTATATGATTATTTGAGATTTTCAGGATCAATAAAATGCCTTAATCGACCCAGAAGTGATATCCAATTATTTATATTAATTAGGTTCACATTTGTCATTATATCACTTAAGTAAAAAGTCTTTCCACTGTGCATTGCAAACAAATGAGTACTACATTGTACTACTCACCCATGAAATTGAATATTAAGTGCCTGTTACAAAGTACTTGTTAGAGCAGTCAGTATGATCTTTCTGACTATCCCTAAATATCTGGCAACAACGTGAAATAATATAATATAATATATATATTTTTAAGACAGCATTAAAGGGCTGGTCCACAATATCAGCTGGACACAGAACTACAATGAAGGAAAAAAAACCTTATTTGTCTCAATTAGCTTCAGTGTTGGTAAAGATCTGCTAAATCTCCATGTGTTCAGGCTTAGGGAATTTTCAGAAATGGAATGATAATCATGTCTGTCCCCTTTTCGCCCTGCTTCTGATGACGGTTTCCTTGGCGATGTGCATCACTAACAAACGCTGTTTATGAGCTTGTCAGCCGGATGCCTAAATTGACATTAAAAGCAGGCGCATATGTTTCAGGTCCACGCCACATGCATCGCAGTGCTCCTTGATATCCCAGTAAAATCACCATCAAAACAGAGACCAAAGCTGATCTATTGAAGGTAGTATTTTATTTATTTATCATTAATATTCATGAGGTACTATTTCCTTGATAACTATATGGTGATTAGATGCTGATTAAAGTACACACAATGATTGCTTTACGTTTTCTATACCGTCATGACTACATTATTAAAGCCCTTCATTTTAAACACTTTCCAGAAAGAAATAATACTCCAGTGATAAATTGTGACTTATTTTCTCCAATTCACTTCCAGTTTAAAAGTAAACTCTTCACATTTGTTTTTGTAATTTATCAGCATGATTACATTTTGTCGGTAAATAGTCCTCACCGTGTCACAATCGTTGACCTTTGCAAGCATGCAAAATTCCCCGTCACTTTGACTCAAACTTATGATTAATTTCTGTTTGTTTGACTGTTTGCGAAGTCAACCTCCATGATTGACAAAAACTCAGCAAAGCAAACGGACAGCGCTTCCCTGGCTGGATAATCCGGTGGCTTTTGTGGAAAACACCGGCGCCGCCAAGGTCACACCGGCTATCGTCGGCCGTCAGCCACTGTCTCGTTCGCGGGCTTGGCTGGGGACCATTTCACCAGGCCTCGTCTGTTTCCCACTAAACATGTCACAACGGCATCAGAAGTGAGAGAAGCAACTGAACGAGCTAAGGAGGGGTTTTCGCAGAATTAGATGGATATTTTATAACTCTGCCAAGAGTCCAGCTGGTAGGCAGATTAACATACCTCTTTGAGAAAGAACATTAATTTTCAAAGTCAAAACCCTCGGGCCTCCTCATCCCCATTCTGCAGACACCATTTAAAACTAGAACATACATAATCAGAATAAGACACAGACAGGTTTGAGTGAAAAATGTATTTCTCACATATTTTGTTTCGTTCAATCATTTTCCGCAATCACTTGTCCAATTCAGGGCGTCTGGGTGCCGGAGCCTAACCCGGCAGACGCAGGGCGTACGGCAGGGGGCACCCAGAACGGGACGCCGATCTCTCACAGAGCACGTGATATGCACACAGACAATCACAGCCATTCACTCCCACGCACAGGGCCCTTTTCACAGTCACATACCCACCGAGCACGCAGGTCTTCTGTGACGAAGCCTGTTTCCTGCTTCTTCTGTCTTCTTGCTTGTCAACTGGGAGATTCAGACCCCAAAAGCCTGGGAGAGTGCAGCTAAATGTGTTGTGCACTGCGTGAAGGATATCTGGGCGCGATCAAACTGAGCGGAGGGATGAAGACCAGGGCTAGATTTATTTCACGACAGAGGGCAAACTGCTGTACTGAAAACACTTCAGTATGTCCCCTCAGTAAGTCACACTAACAATTGCTTTGAGTTACTGGACCGCAGGGTCGAAATAACCCATTAAGAACATTCCGACACCGATGTGTAATGTTGTCGGGAAAAGTTTAAATCGATGGCTTTACAAACCCCCCCCCCCCCTCCACTTTTCCTCAGTGTGGTCCAACCACGTTGTAGAGTGTTCAATACATTCAATTCTGAAGGTTGTGGTTCGTCTCAGTGTTTCAAAAACAGACTGTAAATGACGTGATTCACAGCGCAATTAAGTGCAGTACTGAGTCAAAAGTCCAGCTGTCATGTGAAACAGGAATTAATGGACATTACAGCTGTAGAATGCACCTTAGTTTGATGTTTTACTGAGCGTAGCCTGCATGGGTTAAATCCGTCTCAAATAGATCAATCAGGAAAGTTTTTCATTATTTTTTATTACGATTACTAGCCACAGCAAACTAGAGCAGGAAGCCCACATGGAGGAATTTAATTGAATTTTTGGAAAAGAAAACCATGCCAACCGGTGGTTATTGTACAGCTTTCAGGCAACGAACCAATGGAAGATTGATCCACTCAGGCTGCACCCAGCACACACGGATCATTTCAAACACAACCACACACCCAAGGTGGAAACAATGACTTCCAGCTGAACTGATTAGAATACAAACAACGATGGCAACAAATGTAAGTTTAAAAACCTTTTGCTCAAACGAACTTTGGTGCAAAGCTAGGCACCTCGGAGAGCTAATTCTCAGATAATTAAAGTTGACTTATTTAATTTTTGAATTATTTCGGAACGCTCGTTTTTTTGTTCGGTATGCTTTCTTGGCTGCCCAGCTCAATCTGGCGGGCCTGGACAATCGGGACAAACAAGAACCCTCTGTTCTTCCAACCAGTCACAGTCATTAGCTGACGCAGCAGAGAGCGAAGTGGCCATTCTGATTCCTCTGTGGTGTGAGGGAAGGTGGGGAGAGGCTGAAATCTGTGAGGAGAGTAAGTGTGAAATATCTTCCCTTTTAGCCGGCACCCGCGAGAACAGCGGTGGTTTTGCACAAGGCCCCTGTGGCAAGAGGGGCTCCGGGGGAAGCAATGTGGGTTAGCGGCGGCAGGAGATGACACACCCCATGAGTGATGGTTCAATCAAGCCTGGGACGGGCTGTCAGGGCTGTCAGAGCCCAGGTAGGAGTAAGGAGACGGGAATCCGTTGCACTAGGACGTTGATCGACGGGCCACGGGAGAGTCGGGGCAGGGGGAGAGGTGCACGGACGGCAAAACATTTTGTTTTCGTTTTACATTTGTACATCGAATAGCACAAAATGCAGTTTCACAAATGAATTGTGGCAAAGATTAACTTCAGGAAATACACATGAAATTCACGAACCGGAGAAAATCACAAATTACTCCCTGTATCGGATCTCAGAGAGACTTCATTAAACTACCCCTGCGGTCAAGCAACTGTTTGCTTTGTGTGTATGCTAAATAATTACAGATCCAAACAATTACAGAGAGTGCAAAGGGTAATTTAAACAAAAAGGTTAATTAAACAGCTGTCGGTGCACACTGATGGTGGCCAATGCCCCGATATACCTCATGGCATTGATCACAGCCTTCCACACAGTTCACTCTCTTCACAACCGAAAATGTTCAGGTACATCTTTTAGCTACACATACTTGCATACGATAAAAAAACGACTTTGGAGGTAAATGCTCCTCCCCCCAACTTGCCCCCCCCCAAATTAGTCCAACCATAAAGACTGACAGGGTCTTGCATTTAACGCGTGACTCGTTTTGCATCTGCAACTGTAGACGGAAAAATAAATTAATGCTCTTGCAAACTACGTCTCGCTGTCACAAGCCAATGCGCCAGGGCGTGGCTCAGGAGCCAGCTGCCCGGTGAGCTTCCCTGCATAGTAGGGGAGGTAACTGCTGAAAGCACTTCTGCCCTCAGCATGTTTTCCCCCATCAGAACTCTGTGGTCTGTCCAAGTGGCACATTGAGGGTGGGCCTAGGTGGGACGGCGCACTGTGACTGCTCCTGCAGTTTTTCGGGTCTAATCTTCCAGATTCTCTGTATGCCGCCACTAAATAAAAGCTGGGGCTGTGGACATTTATGTGCTAACAGAAGCCATAAAGAACAACAGATTTCATAAGATTTCAGCTGGTTAGAAGCCGGCACAATCTCCCACTGGGCTCCCATACCGCGTGCCGAAAGCAGGCTTATGTTCTTCTCCAGGCTGGTCTCCTGCACTTTGTTTGCCCTGGCGCTGTTAGCCCGATCCGCGATTGCTTCACCTCTGACCGGCCTCATCAGTAGTCCTGCTCCGCCATCTCCACCTTCAATGCTACTGCCGAGCGCTTGCAAGACTCTCAACCCGTGCTGTCGCGCCCGCCCAAAACACCGACGTGCTTGTGAACTCCCCCACAGGCCCTGCGCCCGAGGGGGGAGGGTGGGCCAGGTGCGGGGTCCTGCCGGCTCTCCTCGGCTTCCTCTCTGCCTCCACCCCGGCTTATGTTCCGGCTTAATTGCAAGGTGAAGTGCAGCAAAAAAAGTGCGGCAATTGTCAACCCTGTGACAGACGGGTGGACGGATACACAACAGCCCACATCATGCTAATCTGGCTGGGTTGGGGAGACGAGGTGCTGAGGAGATGCCCTCTGACAGGGAAAGCAGAGCGAACATTAAGCATTAATGATATGAATGGTAAGGAAATGATCTGCTAGGCAGGGAATTTTTTTTATAAAGGCCCTGTCATCTTAAAGGAGTCTGGAAACAACGCCTTGGAAATCAAGGCATCTACGATGAACCAGACGTGGGAAGCCATCAAAGGCTAGGTTCGTGCTAGCTTTTGACGATGATGGCTCCTGCTATTATGCTAAAACGCATACAAATCTTTGACTGACATTCCTGTTGTGATATTCACATCATGAAACGTGACATCAAAATAAACATGCAATATGCAAGAACATATTCAAAGTGAAGAATATTGTTCAAAATGTAAATGTAAAGAATATTGTTCAGTAGGTCTTGATTTCAGTACATACATGGTTAACCTGCACGGACGACAGTCTATCACAAGGTCATTAACCACATTCACATGTCAAATAGACAGCATTTTTAGAGCATTTACTATGACCCAGATGGGGATTGGAACCAAATATTTCCAGTCCAGAATCAGTCAGATAATCAAGCGTAGGGATGAGAAGTTCCTCGCAGCTGCTTACTTCTGAGCCTGGGTCAGGGGTCATCGTCTGGGTTCCTGGAGCACTGTGATCCTTCAGGTTTTCGGTGGAGACGGTTGCAAGGATGGTTTTCATTACGACTCTGGTGGCCAGGACTTTTTCCAGTACAACACAGGTTTCTAGGACAGTTTCAAGTAGCACACAGATTGCCCAGATTTTTTTAAATATTACACAGGTGGCCTGGGCAGGTTCGAGTATGACGGAGCAAACTCCACCCTGGTGCTCCCGCCGCTGGAGATACCGCGGCTCGAGGACACAGCCCACCTGAGGAGCGAATTCAGCAAAGTGGAACCTTACCCAGGACAAATAAATACACAGCCCCATGACTGCCCTTGGAACGCTGCCAGAAACGCAGTCGTCCTGAGCCATTTAAAAGTAACAGTGATGCACACCTTAAGAGCAAGCAGTACGCAAGGACCAGCCTATCGACAAACAAAATGTCACTTCAGCCGCAGAACCAAAATGGGAAATAAGTAAATGTAACACAATGACGCAAAATAACTATGCAAAAAATAAATAAATATGTATTTATTAAGTTTTCAAAAATAATTAATAATAAATAATACATAAATAATAAATTAATAATTACCCCTCCAAAGACAGGTTGCCTATATGCAATTGTCTGGGTTTTTGTTACTGATATATAGACTCAAGTTGTGCTAGTTATGCATTCTGCAAAGTGAAAGAGCAGGCTACTTTTCCCTTTTTAACTGAGGAAAAAAAACATTGGCATCGTGTGCATGCCAATGAGGTTTAGCGTCACAGTGGAAATAGAGGTATAAATTCCAAGGCACAGAGGGCAATGTTTAGAGCTCGGACAAGACCTCTGGGATCCTCGGCAGAGAACAGACAGAAAAACAAGGGAATGACCAGGGGTGAATCTGACCTGACAGGCCGGCTGACCTCCATCCAGGTAGCTGACCTGATCTGAGGAGGGGCAGGAGAGGAGCCGAACACGGGCGCTGGAAGACCCGTTTGAGGCTCTTCCTTTGGAGGCAAAAAGCCACCCCACTGCACTGCCCACAAATACCCACACAACACAAACCCTAAAGCCCTTTCTTTCTTTCCTCCAGTCTTCCATTTAAGCTGGGCACTTCAGGACACGACACAATGTAATAGTATGAGCATTCAAGTATTTTTGATTGAAAAAACAGTCACTTTGAAGAATGCCCAGACATAATTTCCAGCTCAGAAGAAGGGGAGGAGGAGAATACTTTTGCCAGGCACAGTACGTGATGTTCTTTTAATGCTTCTGCTCATTCATTTCTTCACGGATTAGTTTTCTTTGTCCGTCTTATGGGCTGCAAAGGCCTGTAAATTGGTTTTATTTTAGTAAAGTACAAGTCATGCTTAACGAAACACATAATGTTTTGCTGTGTCCATCTCTGTGGGACACCTGATGGACGTTAAGGACTTTCATTTGACCAAAAACGCTCTTAAACATTTGCCTGCAGAAACTCACTATTGACTCACTCGCTTCCTAAATTAACTCAAATTTCAGTAAAATAACTTCCAAGGTGCCTGAGCTAATGATTTTTTTTTCAAAGTAAGGATTCTCAACAGAAGCAAAATTTCAAGAAATCAATAAAAAAAGGGGGGGGGTAGAAGAGATTATTTATCATTCTTTTAACTTTCGGGGGGGCTTGCAACCACACACTCACCGTGGTCTTATCTCTCTGACTGTCTTCATCTCCAGGCTGATAATTCTTAATGAGCTACCCGACTTCCCGCTGAGCGAGGCCGGAATTACATTTCTGCATGCCAGCATAGGTGATACTGTCAAAGAGTGCCCAATTTCAGACTCACACGCGCCAGGATCAAAGCCAGTCAGAGCCACATACATTTGACTAAGAAATGGTACGTTAAAAATGAAACCTAACATAAGTTATGCTTGTAAATAATTTGTTTTCATAGCCTGTTTCACTCTGCATATAAATGTTTAGAATAATTTTTTACGTGTTTTTTTTTTTTTTAATCAACTGGAACAATTTGAAATTTGAAATATACACTATATGGACAAAAGTATTAGGACACCTACACATTACACCTACAGGAGCTTTTATGACATCCCATTCTAAATCCATAGGCATTAATATCGAGTTGGTCCCCCCCTTTGCAGCTATAACAGCATCCACTCTTCTGGGAAGGCTTTCTACAAGATTTTGGATTGTGTCTGTTGGAATTTTGGCCATTCTTCCAGAAGAGCATTTATGAGGTCAGACACTGATGTTGGGCGAGAGGGCCTGGCTCGCAATTTCCGTTCTAGTTCATCCCAAAGGTGTTCGATAGGGTTGAGGTCAGGGCTCTGTGCAGGCCAGTCAAATTCTTCCAAGCCAAACTCATCCAACCATGCCGTTATGGACCTTGCCTTGTGCACTGGGGCACAGTCATGCCAGAACAGAAAAAAGCCTTCCCCAAACTGTTTCCACAAAGTTGCAAGCATAGAATTTTCCAAAATATCTTGGTAAGCTGAGGCATTCACATTTCGGAAAATTCTATTCATACAGTCTCCAAAATCTTGTAGAAAGCCTTCCCAGAAAAGTGAAAGCTGTTATAGCTGCAAAGGGGGGACCAACTCGATATTGATACGTATGGATTTAGAATGGGGTGTCATAAAAGCTCCTGTAGGTGTAATATGTAGGTGTCCCAATACTTTTGTCCATATAGTGTATATTCATCTCAGTGCATTAGTCACTACTTTAAACTGAAGGGAATTTAATAAAACCAGAAAATGTATCTTTATTGTTTTGAGCTTTGCACAGTAAAATGAGCCTAACATGTTGACTGCTAATCTGAGAAACGGGACGCAAAAACAGAAAAAATTTCCGTTCTTTAAAATTCCTCAAAAATAATAGGCGAGAGCAATGAGAGTAACTATTTCCCCAATCACGTTGATTCCCAGATCTCTGGCCATTTGTTTCTCATGTCAATCTTCACTTCAGACAGGTCTCACTGAAACTTTGGAAAACCCCCGGTCCTCATAGCACAGCTAATGATGGTAAGAATAGTATGATATGACAAATAGATCCAGTAGCAAAAGGTCATTCTCCCCACCGCCAAACAGGTTTAAAAGTACCATTAATGGCCACTGAATCAGCAAAGGAAAGCGGCAAGTGAGGGTTTCAGAAATAATTACCAAACGGTTACCTCGAAATTGTTCAAATTCAGAAGTCTCTGGCAAAACGTTTTGACTGCTGTAACTGGGAAGGACTTCTACTGCTTGTACGTCCAAAAACATTGACATGTAGGGCACTCTCATCACTGGGAGCCGTGGGGATATTAATGTGGGCCTTGTCAATTCTCGCTCATCTACTCTGACAGTGACCCAACTTAGCAATCTTGCGGGGACTCTGGGCTGAATGGCTGTCACTTTGCTGGAGGCTCACAGAAGAGATTGATCCTGCATGCATTGATCAAACGTGCTGTTTTTAGCACGAAAAGTGGTGTGAGTCTGCTTGTGATACGATTAAAACTGAATGAAACAGTTGCTGTCAGGGCCAAACTAACCAAACTGATAGAATTCTGAGCGGAGATTGCGAAGCAACAGGATAGGTTGTCAAACTCTGAGGAATCTTCTGCATCAAAGCTTTTGATTTTTATTGCATGCAGTGTTCACCACCTTGTGAAAAGAAGACTCATCATTATAGTGATTACATCAAGACGTCGATTGTTTAACAAATTCAGATAACAGTATTTTGTGGTACAAAGCTACATCAACACAACATGACAAAAACAGTGCCTCAATTTATGTGTTTTTCTTTTTTTTTTCCAGATCAACTTTAAGGCTGAGAGGACATGATGCAGACATAGGACGTACAACCATGTGCATCGATGCAAGTGAATGAAATAAGTTACTGAAATATTACTATTAAATAAAATGAAAACGTTTTCGGGTCACTATTTTTTTTTTTTTTTTTGGCTGATGATAAAACACACAGATTTTTATTTCTGGTGAATCCCCCTGTAAGCTCACAGAGCGAAAGTGAGAGAGGGAGGAGGGGGCCAGCACATAAAAATAGGAGGCAATATGTGCCTTCCATTTCAGTGCCCTGAGAGAACAAATCGTCAGCAGTGCCATTAATCACAGAATACATTACAATCAAACCACCGTAATTAAAGCACACAATTCATTAGAGAATAAATGGATGCATGAGTGCAAAATATTGCCTGACCAAATCTTGAGAAAAAAAGACCAGCTCGGAGCCCTACCTCCGTTAATGAAAAAAATTAAGTAATTAAGATAGCGAGTGATTTATTAATTAACATGTTTTATTGATCATAAGCTGGCAGCTCCCACGCAATGAGCTCTGGCCACTGCCCTACTTCCGAACAGGAGTGCCTACAGCCCTGCAGTATGATCAGGGTTAATCACGATCCGTAATTTATCTCAAGGGGGAAGGAGCCTAGGTGAAACTCCGAGTTTGACCTGAGCTTAAGGGCACGTTGTTTGCCGTTTCCCCTTTCTTTCAATCGCAAGCTTTTTCTGCTGGAAAACGTCTCACTTGAGCGCCCTGCCCGTTGGAACTGTTTTGCGCTGATTCTATTCCAGTATAGACTATCGAGACTATACAATACCACTTAAAAATGACAGTACTTAAATAAGAAGCTGAAAATAAAAATGCACGACTGATCCCGCCAGTCCCCGGGCCATTCCGATCTTCTGTAGAATGCCTAGGGTAGCTCAACGCAGTGCAGCGTGCCAGTCCTGTCCGAGGGTCTGAAGTCACCTGACAGACAAAACATGCAGAAGTGATGGTCACTGTCCAAAAGAACATTTAGTAGTCTACTGCAGCTGCCTTATCCCTCGAACAAAACAACGGAGACAGCCAGGTGATAAGTCGCAGGAAGCACGTTTTTTATTATTATTTCAGCGTTCTATGTTAACGCACAAGCGGGCACATGACCGCGAGGACAAATCACCACCTTCGTCTAGTCGGTGCAGTGGAAACCAGTAGGCTTTTCAAACAGCATCTTGTGAATGTATTCAGACCGCCTCAGCTTGATCCACAGGAGTTTCCTGTGAAGCTACTTCCTGTGCATGTTACCATATGTTACCATACATGTTTAAAATATAATAAATATTATCACATCTGTATGTTGATTACTAGTTTAAGAAAAGCTGCAGTTGCATTTCCGCTGGCTCCACCTTAATGCCAGTATCTGGTGCCTGTGTTAAGGCACAGCGTTATGATTACCAAAATAGAGTGTCTGCCCCTTGCATCTCACCACATAATTGTACTTTTATGCTGCCGTAGTTTATTCCTGCTGAGCCTACATTATGTGATATGACAGTAAATTTGTGTATATTCAGATGTGTTCAGATTATGCTATTTAAAACGGGTAGAAAGGTACCTAGGGAGTTTTATGCAGTATTCACGCATAGTCTACGTATACATGTTGGTTTTTGTTTTTTTTACCTTTCATGAATGTACTTGTCATAATTAGTATAAGTCACAAGATGGGATGTCAAGTGACAAAAAAATGTTTTTATGGAAAAATTTGTCTTTAAATAAAGTTGTCACTTGTTGAATTGACAATAAATTGTTTATTCTGGGGGTCGGAATTTTAGAAGCCCAGTTTTGAGTTTTTGAGGATAAATTTACAAAGCAAAGTTTAAGCTGGGAGGAGAGGAAAATCATCTGTTTCAGTCTGCTAAAGACCTAAAAATGGAACGATGATAAATGTTTGTTTCTTTACAGTTTTTACTGACATTTATCTTATCTTACCCCAAGACATTCTCAGTTCGAGCGTTCCAGTTTTAAATAAACTTTATGAAAAAAAAGTGTGTACTTCATTTTAATTAAAAACAAAGGTCAGTTCCAGGAAGGATCTCAATACTTTTGCGGATATTGTACGTAGTGATATAGAGCGAATTCTCAGTCCGTGATTGTGAGCGATCTGAGGGAGGAGTGTAATAACGGTAAAAGGAGATTGAGTACGCGCAGCTTTGATAAACTCTAAATCCCCCAGCCCACAATGTTTCGCTCATTTTCATTCCCTCAAGATATCTGTAATTAAGCAGAGAGACATTCCTGCATTATTTAAATGTGCTCAAATGCTTGTGTCTTTATTGCATGGCGAATGAATGCCAATGAACCAGAAAAGAAGGAAGCACTTGCCTTTCTGAATGCTCAGTAACAGTAGTTTAGGCATGCACCCCCCCTCCCAAATCCACCGTGGAGCCTGTATTGTTTTGTTTTAGAGAATCTCATCTGTGTTTATTTCAATGAGCGTCAGCACCTTCCGAAGTCCCCGAAGTTGCGTCTGGAGGAGAGAAGGTTGCCGGTCGCATTTTTTGAGAGTCGATCCCTGTCAGAGCGAGTCACCGTAACAGTGAGTGAGGACGACACCAGCTGCCGACGATGTCATCACTCTGTGCTCCCCTGACAGGGGCCCCTGGGGGTCTGCGTTGGCCAGCAATCATCCAAAGAAAGAGGAGACATATGGGGGCGCCAAATGTAAAAACAACATGCACTACTTTTTCCATGCCAATTTCCCAAGATTTAATTAATACCTCTTCTTAAATAACTAGAATTAAAATACATATGAAAGTATGTACTCATATTATCCATTATTTAGTAAGCCAACAAAACATATTTAAAAATCTCTCTCCCGCTCTATATGTGAATATA
>JAOVYW010033531.1:8695-22875 GCA_025775045.1 Hiodon tergisus
AAAAAAAAAATCAGACTATAGATTAGTCAAGGGTGAGAGCTGCCACTCCTGGCAGGAGTTAAGCTTTGGAAAGGGAGATGGTCACGTTTCGTTTGACAGGTTTTCAAATACTCAAAATAGCTTCAAGGCTGTTTAAGTTGTTGACTGGCTACCATAGCGACTCTCTTTTTAGGATTTAGGGTGTGTTAGATCTCTAAAGATCTGAAGTTGACTTGGGTTAAAGAGGCCCCGGAGCGTATCCACAGTCTGTGGGGATGTCACGGTGTCACCGCTCCTGTGTGCTAGGGTAAAGAGACTGAAAACAGCCTGTTGATTGTTTACACAGGGACGACCTGGTTTCCGAACTGGATAACTGCGATTGCCAAAAGAGGTACGGTTGCAACCCTTATTTACAAGAGCGGCGTTGAAGAGCCGCTGGGACGTGAGTCTGAGTTTGGTGGCTGCTGTCTCCCCCCCCCGCCACAGCTCCTTGCTGCCCCTCGTCCACACCTGGCTGGAGGAGTACGGAGAGGACTTCTGGGACCCGCCCCGGCACCGGGCCCTGCGGCTTCTATCAGCCCACCTGGTCCACCGCCCCTGCTTCCGCCGCCTGGCTCAGCGCACCGAGGCTCTGCTGAAGAAGTTCCGGGAGGAAGGTACCAGACGCCGCCGTTTGAGTTAAATTCCAGCGCGGGAGACGCTGGTTTGGGATGAGCCGAGAGAAGCCCTGCTGGTTTCATCCACCCACTTGGTGGAGCTCTGCCAGCCACTGTTGTGTTCTCTTGGTCACCATTGTCGTTTAAACTTTAGAGCTCAGGCTGCGCTCCGATACGTGCCTTTACTGACTGAGTAACACAGGAGTCCTTGTTGTTGTTGTGATGAAGACTGGAAATAATCTAAATTACTTTGCAGTAAGCACTTCATTTATTGCCCTATAGCAGGTTGAGATTCCAGGCAGAGTCAAATGGATTAGGTGGAGATCAGATAAGATTGGTTCCTCTCCCCGTCATCGGCACCCTAAATCCCGCGCCTTTCCCTGCAGAAAACGAAATCACTGGGAGGTGCTTGCAGGCGGAAGAGCCTGAGGTGCCGGGAGAGCCACGATCGAGGGATGAAGCCCATCTGTGGGGGGACACACAAGAACCTACAGACTTCGGGGACCTCCCTGTCAAAGACGTCGCTGAGCAGCTCACGCGACTGGACGCTGTGAGTGTCAGTCATCCTGGATCACTCCTCGGTCATTGCTCTTGTAATACAGAAGCCTAACAGTAGTATACCTTGATCCCCTCCCACATATCTACTTTTCTCCATCTCAGGAACTCTTTGTCAAGGTGGTCCCGTTCCAGTGCTTGGGCTGCGTGTGGTCTCAGCGGGACAAGAAGGAGAAGGGGAACCTGGCCCCCACTATTCGCGCCACCATCGCCCAGTTCAACGCCATCACCAACCGGGTCATTACGTCGCTGCTGTGCCACGCGCCGTCCTTTGCCTCCGCCTTCGCCGACGCCGGCGCCTCCTCCTCCCCTCCACCCTGCCCATCCTCCAGCCCCGCCCAGAGGGCGCGGCTCATCGAAAAGTGGATCGCTGTGGCCCAGGTTAGCAGTGCGGACGGGGGAGCCTCCGGGGGGGAGGACCCCGGAGAGACCCATGCTGGATGTAACCGTGGCTTTCCTTTCTGTTGTCCAGGAGTGCCGGCAGCTTAGGAATTTCTCCTCCCTGAAGGCCATCCTGTCGGCTCTGCAATCCAACGCCATCTACAGGCTGAGGAAGACCTGGGCTGTCGTGAGCAGGTGTGTAAGGAGTGGTGTTGGGAGTATAGAGGGTTGGCTGCACATAGCCGTCGGTGCTAACACTAAGGAAGAGTTAACACTGGGTTCTTTAAAAAGAAAATTCCACTGGGAAAGTGACTTTGGCCAATGCCGTCTTATGATTTAATTGTAAAAAAACCGTGCTGGAACAAATTTTAATTAAAAATATTTTTAAATCATCACGCCTACGGAATTCCAATGACAGTGCAGGTTAATGAGGCTTTGTTGTTAAACACTTTGTTGTATCTGCCATTCCAGGGACAGCATTGGGACCTTTGACAACCTGTGTGAGACCTTCCCTGATGAGAACTGTGAGCTGACCAGCAGGGAAATCCTGGTCGAGGTGCGGCCCCTCTCCGGTCTTTGCGTCCACATTCTTTACACATCCTTAACCCTCACCAGTACGTCTGGACGGTGATCTTCACCGTGACCCATTTTGGGGACTGATTTAAGGGCCGCGGATGTGCTGGGTTGCATTTGCGTTTGCGTTCTGTTTTGTTTTTAACGAATGGCCCGGCTCTCGTATTCATACATCTGGATATGTCAGGAGTTGCCCATGGCATTGTTTAAATGTTTAATGGTTAACCAAGAATTCACAGACTGAAAGCGGGTGAATATCGTACTCTGGAACAAACTGCTTTATGGTTTTAATCTAATGTTTTTGTTCTTGTTTACTTGCGAGATGCAATGGTCCTGAACCATTTTATGGACAAAAGCAAAAAAACAAGTTTAATATGAATCAAATGAGGTGATATGGGGAATTGTATGAATTGCCATTTACTTGTGCTTTTATACGTTGTCATATGTCATTTTACCCTTGCCCCTACCTGTTCAGCATGAGAACTGTTACGTAAGTTTTCCATTGGAAAAATGGTGTTATCAGTATTTAAAGTGTTTGTTGTGTTTGCATAGTTAATCACACTACAGCGCACACGTGTTCGTGTTAGAAATCATGCCTGTCCATGTGGCGCTGGAATGTCAGAATGTACAGTACCAGTCAAAAGTATGAGTACATCTGCCAGAAACCAGGTTTTCATTCTCATTATTTTAGCCGGTGAGGGTCCATGATTGCTATAAACAAGTTACAAGTTTGTCATTCCTGAAAGTCTTTTTCAAGTAGTTCCAGAAACGGTTCAACATTTTGTCAATTGTCAAAACCTGGTTTCCAGCAAGTGTCCTCAGACGTTTGACTGGTACTGTATTTAATCTGCTGGAAACGCACGCGTGACTGTGTTTGCTCTTCACTTAGGATGGAAGCCATGCGACTGAGGATGACCCTGTCCCCAAGTCCCCCAAGTTGTGCCCCATCTCCAGACAAATGGTGAGCTTCTTCTCAATAGAGTTTAACACTATTTCATCCAGAGTCAATGCAGTCCTCGTAAGATCGGGTGCAGTACGGAGGGTCTTTGAGGACCGAGCAATTGCCCAGCTCTTTCCCCTGATTCTTTGGGGCCGGTGACCCGATAAAGAAACAAGTTTTTGGAAAAAAAAGAAACCAAACACAAATAGAAACGGGAAGAGAGCCGTCCTAATTTTGGCTTTGCTGTTCTTTCCACCCGCAGTTCTTGTTTCTTTATAGCTCTCCTCTACTTGGGATAAACATCTTGTCAAAGCCATGGGCCCTGCCCCCTTTGTCGATAAGACCTGTGCTTCCGTATATACAAGTCACCTTTCCCATTAGATTAGACTTTAAAACAAAGGCGGGCCTAATTGTTTTTGCACTGAATGCATGCGTTTTCCACCCAGTGCTCTACCAACGGCGTTGTTCCCTACCTGGGCACCTTCCTGACAGTCCTGACCATGCTGGACACCGCGTTACCCGACACCGTGGAGGTGAGCACACTTTGAAGTACCACCACCACTATCACTAAGAGCAGCGGGGTGGAATAGGGTTGTTTTTAAGGAGGTGGTGATTGGGTGGGATGGTGTTAATGCTGTTCCTTGCACTCACTCACAATCTACAACCTTCTGTTTTTTGCCGCCCCCCCCCTCCATCCACAGGGCCTCATCAACTTTGAAAAGCGCAGAAGGGTAAGCCCCTCCCCTTTTATTCTTCTTCTTTATTTCACTCATTTTTTACCCGCTGGCTGCTTTAACCAGAAACATTGCATTGTCACTGCTGCTCTCGGGATAAAAGGGAATGTAATCCAAGTGTTTGTTTCTCTGGCTATGTGGCTCTTGTTTAATACCCTCGCTGCAGGTCTGTCGGATGAACCTAGCTCCTATTTCCAATGATGCGAATCGCAAATTCACGCAGGTGACTGATTACGATCTCCCCCTTTTTTTTTTTTTCCTGTATTCATTTTAGGAGTTTGAGATTCTCTCTCAGATCCGTCAGCTTCAGGCCTCCTGCTCTCAGTACAGTCTGCCCCATCATCCGCTGGTCGATGATTGGCTGAAGGGCCTCAGGCTGCTGCCTGACCAAGAGAGGTAAAGGAGGAGTGTAGAGGGGCGGGGCATAGTGTGAATGGCGGGGCTTGATGTGTGAAGAAGGATACGTTTGGGATCTGTTTCACTGTCCACGGGAAGGGGGAGGCTCTTGGTGGACAGAAAATATTTCCTTTTAATGGTAACAAGTTATCAGTATTTGACTTTATACCCCTATTAATAATCTCTTAATGTCTCCCACAGCTACGAACTGTCTCAGCAGCTGGAGCCCCCGGTGGACCCCTCCCCCAACTCTCCCAGCACCTGGAGCCAACGCCTGATCTCCAAGAAGCTCACCTCGTAGGTCTCCCTGTTCCTTTCCCCACTGACTGTTCCTCTTTACCTGTTCCTTACCATCCTCATCATCACGGCCATCGTTTGTTTTGTTTTGTCATTACCATGTCCAGTGCTTGATTTAGCCCCGCGTGAGGTGGTTTTTGGTTGCTGACTGCCGTTCTGTGTGCACGTGTGCAGGCTGCTGATGGGGGGCGAGGGGCAAGGCAGGAAGACGCACGCGGACCAGATCAGCGTTTCATCGTCTGGATCCAGCAGCTCTGAGATGGAGGACCTCTCCACCCCCCAGTCTCCCCTCAGGTTCAAGCTCCAGGTACACAGCCATCGTTGCTTATTTTTAGGCATAACTTTCGAGAACTAGACCGAAAGAACGTTTTAGTCAGTTGCTTTGTATTAGGTTTTTAGTGTTGTCTTCGAAGCATGGCAGGAAGTGGCCTTTTCTCTGTGAATCAAATCATGCCGCACGTAGGGCTTCAGGAACAGTCGGTGAGATGTAAAGCTTCAACACGCTGACTGTTGCTCCCTCTTCAGTCTCTTTCCAACTCCTGTCACGACATGACTGAGGCCCACGCCCCTGACACCGCCACTGCCAACTCTGAATACTCCACCCCCCCCCGCTCGCCCCCCGACTCCCAGCCGGACCTGTCTGGCGACAGGAGTCCTCCGCAGTCGCGCTCCGCGTCAATGTCCCTGCTGCCTGTCTACAACAGGCAGGTGGCGGACTCCTGCATCATTCGCGTCAGCGTTGAGTGCGGCAACAACGGAAATGTCTACAAAAGCATCCTGGTACGTCCCACGAGATCCCCCCCCTAGCAGGAACACGTGGGCCTTTGGTTTTGAGCATTTTCAGTTTAGTGGGGAATGTGCCCTGTGCTGGATATTTTTGACAATTTAGACTCTCAACCGTTAATACTTCAGTTTGGATTCCGTTTTTTGGGCTTAAATCACTTTTAAATCACTTCTTTCTGGTGTCATCGGCGCAGATTCTGGCACCTTTCCCGGCTGTCGTTAGTGTCCTCGGTCGTTTCCACGGACGTTTAAATGGCGTGGATTCTTTTTCCTCCTCTTCTTAGCTGACCAGTCAGGACAAGACCGCTCAAGTTATCCAGAGGGCTTTGGAGAAACACAACATGGAGCCCATGACCTACCAGGACTTTACCCTTAGCCAGGTGTTGGCCAACCAGAAAGGTGAGGTTCTTCACACCGCGAGTAGCCACATACGCTGAAAGTTTCCAAGTGTTTTTTTTTTTTTTAGCACATTAAAGCCAATCTAATGATGTTATTTGCTACAAGTTGACATTTAAGATTATTTTACTGAGGCCATAAAGCCCTGTATAAAAATTCTGTTGGACCATTATAGGTCTAAAATTACCAGCACATATTTACCTGTTGTTCCAACCCTTTTGCACACTTCAGAGCTACGTATTCCAGACAAGGCGAATGTGTTCTACGCCATGTGCACCTCGGCCAATTACGACTTTATCCTGCGGCAGAAGTGGAGGAGCCACTGGAAACCTTTGGGATCTGCATCCAGTTTAGGGTCTCCGCCAGGATTGTGCCATGCCAAGTAATGGCACCACCTATGGTTCTGGATGAATTATTACAGCAGACTCGCACTCCCACGAATTGGAGACATTTTATTTCCCAGGACGTATGCATCTTAGTTCTGACTAGAACAAAACAAAGCTGGTGTTGCTTGGTAGTTGCTTATTGATGTGAACGACAACAAACTTGAACAGGAGGCTGGTTTCCTGACTCATAATGGATACATTACGGACCCAGTGGAGGACAATTGTTATCTGCAGATAAGCTAAGATTTCCATTATGTAAGAACAAACTTCAAGAAATCAAGTTAGTCATTTCTTCTGTTATTTATGAGAGAGAACACGGAAGCACTTTATGAAAAATCCATGGACGTGGAAGTGAGTTTCAGGATACTTGAGAAGATGTTTAGCTATCAACATGGAGCTGCCATAGTTAGTGTTCCTGTTAGACTTAGCAACTGCCCGTATTTAAATTAAAGCTATTTTTATTTATTGTGTTTTTGCGACTGTCATTCTTGACATTCTTTATGTGGATGCACTCAATCGAGAACATATTCTTTAGAGAAGTATTTTTTTAAATGTTCTCCTTTGGCAACATTGAGGTTGCCACCTGGATAGTATTCGCGTGAATAAGCAATTGGTGCACGTGGGCACGTTAATGATCACGCCACTGGAGGCCCTCCCAATTCAGCACGGTATACTCACTCTCGACAAGCTTCCCAACAATGTCTCACGACGTCACGTGGATCAATGGTTTGTCAGATCATCTGAAAGGAAAATGTGACCGGTGACATGTGACTTAAAAAGGGGATAGACTGAAAATACCAATTTTTTCCTTTTGGGTTTTTTTTGGGGGTTTTTGCTGTATTTTTTTTTTTTTTCCCCCAATTTAGCTGGCCCCTTCAGAGGACTTACCCCCAGGGGTTGGCGGAGAGATGACTTGGTAGCTGGTTTTAGGGGGGAATTGGCTCAGCGGGGTCCATATCCATGTGAACAGGGCTCTCTACCGGTATGATTGTTGATCCTGAATACGTTGGGAGTGAGACTACTTGCCAGTCTGGTTGTGCGACATTCAACTGCAGCAGGGGATTACATTAAGGAGCCTGGAATAACTGCATCACACAGGACGTATGAACATAAACAACAAACGTGTTCAAACTGATAACTTTTGTACTAATGAGTTCATAATGGCATGTTGCATTTCAGTGTTAGTTTTGAGGGTGGGTACCAAATTATAGCATTCATATTTAGATTTGTTAAAACTGCTGTTTTTAATGGTACTTAAGCCCTGTCGGAACCCATGTGTCTAAGCAGTGTCTAACTCTAAGCTGTCTGCTGACTAAGTTCCCCACAACTGCTGCTAATTTTCCTGCTGGTTCCGCCGATCCTTGTGGCTGGACCCTGGTGTTTAAAATGTTAAAGAATAGTTATGTCATCGTGCACATATTAAAAGCCCCCAAATCTAGTCTGTTCAATTGCCAAATGTAAAGGAGCCTGTGGACAGAAGGGGGGAACCGTTCTCACTTCAGTTATTTACGACCTCTTGAGTCTAAGTACAGCGGTTCTCAGAGAACGGCTCGTCTGGAGAATACTGAGAGTATTTATACAGACCTATTTTTCTCTTGGTCTTTATTTGATAGGGAGAAGCAAACACTTTTTTCATGAATGTTGTTTTCACTGTGTTTTTTCAGGTGAGATAAAGAATATGAAATCTGTTTTCATTAGAACGCTGAGCTGTTGAATGTGTTATGTAATAATGCACTTGGTGAGTGTTACACCCCCCACCCCCGAACCCATTTCCACCTCCGTTTATCTATAGGATGCTCTTGGAATATGAATCTTTGTCAGAATCGCAATGTAGTGTAAACAAAGACTGCTGTTTAAAGCGTGTGTTGAAGCGTGTTAATGAATTTGATTAACTGCATCGGAGACGTTTTGAGACGTATTGTTGTGATAAAGAAAGGCGTGTGCTTCAGATTGATCTGTTGTCAGGTGGGGACTTGGAAATTACTTTTGTGAAACTGAAACTTCCCTGTAGGGCACCTTGAAACCTAGATGTCTATGTGATTTCTAACATCTAACAGAGGCAGAATCGAAAATCTTTTTTGTCTGCTTTTTCAATCCCAATTTCTTACTCTGAAAATCTTGCCTTGTTTGAGGATTTTTGTTTTCTGTTTTGTAGCTATTTAATACTAGTTTTAATCCTATGAATTTTATTTTAACTATCAATATTTCAATCTATTGAACTAGTAATTAATAAAATGGATCTATTCACATTGAGTGTTAGTTTTATTTCACTGTTTGGGATTTAAAGAGACTGAGAAATTAGACATATTTTATGGAGTAAGTAGATAATTTGTTGTTTAAATGTAAAATGTGTCAGTAGTATCTAATTTCTGAGTGATTGGTTCTTGTCTGAGAACATCGGGCGAATTTATCCAATTGCCACCAAATAACAGGTTTGGTTTTTATCTTATCTTGTCGCTCATCATGTGACGCGGCTGTCGCTCTAAGCATTACATATTTAATCTCTGGCAGGCAGGTCGAGTATACTCACCAAATGTATTCAGCAGAAATCAACTGCAGCAAACGGGAAATACTCGTTTAATCTTCAGATTATGAAATCTAGGTTCTGTCCTCTAGTGGCCATTGGGTACATTGCAACGACATCCAATAATCTGATACGGGGAATTAATAATTTGGCATGGCGTTTCAATGAATGAAGGGAACAATTTTCAGGAATCATAGTTTTTAAAGAATTGCATGCAATGCTAAATATGTGTAACTGTTTAGCATTCAATCAAATATAAGATGCATAAGTGCCAATATAAGTTTCACTAATTGGTTAACTCCTCCACAAAAATTAAGGAAAAGGGTCTGAAAGAGGGTATAAGGAACACAAGTTTTCCTGTTATTTTAAACAGACAAGCCAAGTCCATTTCAAAAGTCTAACAGAAAATATGAGCAGCATGAATTTATATTCCATTTCTCACTGTAATAAAATCTTTGACAGATCTGTGGGTCTACGTCAAGATAATGAGAAAAGCTTGCTTACCAAGTGCACACATTTTGACACGGTAAGCGAACTCATGAATAATCTGTCTGGACAGATCAGATCCAAGGGTGTTTTATAACAATGTACTTTGTTGCAGGAGAGGCCGCCAATGAGATTTTAATCATTACAATTTCAGTTCTCCTTTGGTTGCTGTAGGCCTGGGTCCTAAAATGTCATTATTCTTAATCGTTTAAATGCAAAAGACTGTTTTAAGAGGGGAATTGGGCATCCAGTATCTTCATTTCTCCAAGGCATTTTGTCTTTCAACAGATTATGACCTTGAAGAAAAATGCTGCAGTGACCTTGGGGCTGTTTGAAGGCTATGCTCTACCAATAAAGTTTCATTAGGAGACCCTTAGTCAATTCACTTATCTTTGAGAAAGCGATTGAACCTTCTGATTGGAAGCGGTCATTGAAAGTTAACCACCAAACAAGGTAATTTCGTTGTAATTGTTTAGATCGCTTTAATGTCTTTTTTTGTGAATATTTCTATACATATAAAATATGAATAAGATTATTGTTGCTTGTTGTTCGGCATTGCTTAATATGTGAGTGCGGTGGCCACCGCAATTGTCAGACGGATTTGCGTAGTGTTTATGATTCTGCAGCGAGCGACAGAAGTAATTAACCTTTCATCCACAAGTGTATTTTTGTGTTAAAGTTAATTAACCCCGACATAAATGAATGTTTTCCTAGTGTTTAAATTTGAAACATCCGGTGCAAATAGACCGGTTGAGCTATGTAGGGACAATAAGTCAGCATAAAAAATTCAATATAAATTAAATTTAACATTGAAAGAATTGCCTTGCAATCCCTGATAATGTTTATGCTGCAATTATATACATTTGTTCAATTTAAATGATATATTTCCTGATTGTATTTGATCCAGGAGTGCATCATTTAGCCTGCTCACTTCCTGATTTTTCTTCAAAGCTTGTTTATTTTGTTTGTTTGTTTGCATTTGCAACAAATCATCATCTGGGTGCCAGCCCTAGTGTCTTCGTCACTAAGGCGTTGGAAATCAGGTGACGAAAAACATAATTTTTTTGTGTGTTGTCGCCTGTTGAATTCTCTACCTCCCTACCTCGCGCAACAGGTAGTTGACTGCCTTCCGAGAAAAAAATTTCAAATTAAAAAACATACTTTGTCTTTTTCTGTCGTGATATTAACGTTGACATTCAATGTATTATCTTATGAGTAGACTGTACGACAATGAGGCTTTTTATAAAAAAAACTTTTTATATTATTGTTTTAATACATTTTATAAATCGCGCACAATGTTGAAAAAGACGGCCAAATGTTATCTACCCACCCAAGGCTATTTTTTCCCCTACACTGCCATGGAAAATATCCAAATCGGGAGGAACCCCCCAATTAGATAATAATGATGACAGAATTAGATGTATGCGCTATATTGTAGCTAACCACTAGATGGCAATAAATCCATGTTTATGACAGACTGATGTCGTTCTCCTGTGGATATATAGTTTTTTGCTCTGGTTAAATTGGAACGAGTAACACCCTTAGTAACACTTCAGATGCGGTGTTATACTGTCTCTCTTGGTTCGCGCTGCATCGCTGAGTAAAACCCCAAATTATACAATACACACACTACCAAGTACGTTGAAATGAGGTGTACGCTGCCTACACACAATTGCACTGTGTGTGTGTGTGTGTTTGTGTGTGTATGATATGGTGAATTTTAACTGGAGATCTACTCTAATTTAAAACAAATTCAATAATAAACAATAACGACAAAAAAAGCTGTGTATGTGAGTTTGGTGAGTGTGGGCAGGACACGTATTTATACACGTTATTCACATTCACATGGTCCCAATGTGCTTTGGACCTTAAGCCAGCATGTGTGCAGGCCTGGAGGCGCTGAGACTCCTGGCTTCAACTTTTGATCCTAATAAAACTTGATCCCAATTTATAAATGCTGAGAATCTACTTTGGAAAATACTTATTTTAAAACTAGTCTGGACGCAAAACTTTGGATAAGCCCTGTCCCTCAGAGAGTGCTTGGGCCTGTGGCCTGTCGCCAGGGAGATTCCCAGGCTGAGTCAGTCCGCCGGCCTAGAGGCCACACACAGGGTCTGACGCTTTTAAGAGGTAAGAGAACAGGATGAAAGGCTCAGCTTCGACCAGAGTTAGCCAACACGACCCCGTTTGAGACTTTAGGGCTTGGTTTAAACTACTCGTCACGCCTCATCAGGGAGACGTGTAGCGCAATGTTTACAGTGTTGAGCCTTTAATCCAAAATCCAAATTTGTGAACCATGGAGTGCGTCTGCTACATGACATAATAGCTTGTTAATGTTTTCTGTGCACTTTGTTTGCTATGTCACCTCTAACGATTACAGGCGTGTGATATAACATAGTGATACAAACAGTCACTCTGTTTGGCCCGAAGATCTTCTCAGTTTTTCTGGGCTGTTCGCATGATTAGTTTTTTCTTCTTCTTCTCTCCTCCTCTCCTCAGGCTCTCAGCCTTGTGTGATGACAAAGTCAGGTTGGCACAGCTGTGCGTTAAAACCGCTCAGTAGCAACGCCGCTCCCCAACCCACGCGCAAATACTTTGGCGACGGACGTGCCAGCCTTGCCTCGTCTTGGCAGCCTTTGGAGTGACACACAGAGCCTTGGCCCTACGGGGCCCACCCCACTAATGAACGACTTAATTAATGAAGCTGCCTGCTCCTATAAAAAGCTACAGTTTTTTTGGTAGCCCCTCTGCAGTGCATTGGCATGTTAGAACAGCGCATTGTTTAATGAAGCGCAAATCTTTTCGGACGTCACGCTGTAGAGGTGTTCTTAGGCATGGGTTTTATTCCAACGGATGAGGACAGGGGGCAGTCTGAGGTCCTCCTTGACCCGCCTCCTTGCTCCACGCTTCCAGGACGGGGCGACGTGTGATTTTCACGAGGACGGCAGGTTTACTGTCCACGTGTGAGAATGCCACACTCCATTTGGGTGTTCTGAGTGGCTGTGCCTCCCACTTGTCAGTTGCTCCAGAAAGGGGAGATTGCGAGCGGCGAGGAGTACCTGAAGCCCGGGGCTCAAAAAGGTTGTCGGACCAGATTCGACACATGGTGTCGGGAAGGAGCTTTGAACTTTGAAACAATCAAATGAGAGTGCAAAGAGAATAAAGAATTCTTGTGCTGTTCAGTTTTCCAAGTTTAAACCCAAACTTGACCTGATTCCTGGCTTATCTGCGAGTATAAACACAACTTGACGCAGGACTCGGGTCCAGGGTTTATCTCTTCAAACTGGAGGAGTGGAGAGCACAGCAGAAGATTGTGGGGCGGGGCAGGGCAGGGCAGAGGAGGTTTGGTGTGAACAAAACCTGAGGTGACTCAGAAGCAGGACTGTCGCAGAGAGACGTCTCTCATCTTACGCACACTAACACGCATGTGCACACGCACACAGAGGTTCCTTCGATGGTGTGTTGGGTCACAGTGTCAGGAAGCCCGTGCTTCCCCTTCAATCAGCCTGAAGCTGAGCTGAGTTCAAGTCCTCCCAGGTTGTCCATAATTGAGCAGCAGTCCTTCAACACTCATGCTGTGGTTCAATGGTACTCAATCTCACTAAAGTGTGACTCATTGAGCGATAAATGGCCCTGTTCAACTTTCAGTGAAATTCGCATCGCCTCCATGAAATTGTCGAGCTGAGGAAACGATTCTGCTTAAACAAGAATGCAGTCACGTTTAGCCAGGGCTGTATGTATTCTGGGTGCTTAACGGCGCAGGGCAAGGAATGACAGGTGGGGCTTGTGTGGAGTCATAACCCTGATGGGGAGACGGCGCAGCAAGGAAGCTTCTTACAGCGTGAGAAAAACAAACACCCGGGGAGCGTCAGACAGGACCCATCTGGCCCTTAGCTCTTACCCTGAGTCTGTTGTCTTGGCCCGGTTTCTGGGTCAGAGGTGCTGCGCGACCCCTGTAGGCGAAATAACTGCGGCCGTCAAGTCCCAGTAGCACATACCCATGCTCAAACGAGACCTACAGCTGTCATCAATGGGACTGCCGACCCACCGACACAAAACTGTTTGTGGCAGTCCTGAACAGCCTGTGCGTGGGACTTGGGGAAAGGACAGAAAAGAGAAGACATCAGTGCCCCTTCGTAATTCCCAAGGGAGGGAAATTTTGATGTAATCTAAAGAGCTGAGTAGAATGTGCAGATACATTGTGTGCAAGCTGTACCGTAACTGGCTTTTGCCTGGAGGGAGCTTTCCACATATACTATAGACAAAGAGGTGATTTTGTGTGTCCGCCTCTCTTCGCATTTTAATGCAGCCACAGTTGCTGTCCAGGTTTTGAGGCTTGTAAAAATGCGTGAGTAAAATATTTTAGGGAGTTGTCTTCCCCCAGGATTTGCTTTGTCGTGTCTAATTGCTTTAGCTTCTTTTGTTGTTAAACATTTGGCCATAGCTACATAGGAATGGGTCTGAAATGCTCACGTAGTGCTTTGACATAGCATAATCAAACTAGCAAGCCCACTGTGGAAGAAGGACAATGTCAGACTAGTTCCCACAGTTCTGCCTGCCACCGGTGCCCGCAGAATAAACTCTCGTTGGCAGTAGTTAGCCTCTCCGCTACATGTTTTTCGGCACGGACCTTTGAATTGAGTTCTCACAGCTAGATTGCACGCGCTTCACCATCTCACACAGTGAGAAAATCAGCAACTGACGTTTGGTAGCCCGCATGAAACTGGTTTGTTTCACAGAGGAAAACCTGCCGTCTGCCTCCGGTAAAATCTGATAAAAGCTAATTATTATTAAGCCTCCCAGGGAGACAAATTTTTCTTACAGTTTCAAATTTTAATCCTTCATGTGAAATCCAGGTAAAGCACCTTGCTCAAGGTCACCGCAGCAATCTTGTAGTTTGGTACCAGCAACCTTCTGGTCCAGTGGCTTAACCCCTATATATTCTGCCCAATAAGTGTCTTTCAGTTAAGGGCGAAGCGGTCCCAACCTTTTGGGCCGTGTCCAGAGTGGGGCAGGACCTTTCAACGGAGATCCCATTCCATGAGCCTCAAAGTTCCTCCATTAAAGTTCTATACAGTTCCTCCATTAAAGTTC
>JAOVYW010033562.1:7954-26150 GCA_025775045.1 Hiodon tergisus
TCCTGCCCGGAACAAGATCCCCATGAGGGAATGGCACCACACCGTCTCTTCAGTGAGACATACCACCATGGAGGGTATTGTACCATTTTGAGGGTGGCAATAAAACTGTCCCGACATAGTTGGCAGAGGTAAATGTTTGCTGGAGTGGGTCTAGCCTTGGGCTGATGTTTCATTTTTTTGCCAAAGTCTAGACTGAACTAGTGTGAGGTGGTCAGGGGGCTGGGAAGAAGGGGTTCTTTGGCGTCATTATCTTTGTCAGAGGTGACACTTCAGTGTCCGCCCACATTCCGACTCTCTCCAGATGCCCAGTCCAGAAAGATGAATGACAAGCTCATAATCATGAAGAGGAAGCCCAGCCCAGCGAAACAGGCAGCCTGCAGCCACAGAGAGAGAGAGAGAGAGAGAGAGAGAAAGAAAGAAAGAAAGAAAGAAAGAAATGAGGACTGGAATTCTTCATACTTTGGTGACTGCTCATGTGGGGTGAGGGTGTACCTGGATCTTTGCTCGGGATTTCATTGGCTCCTGATCATTGGGGACGATCCGCAAGTAAAATATCCCTGGGAGAATGAAAATCAGGCTAGGTGCAGACGTGGCCCCTGCAAAGGCAGAAATAAAAGGCAAATGTCACGCATACCAGGAAGGTACAGAGTTGGACTATTTTTTAGAGATCACCAGCACCTGAACCCAGGTGTAAAGGATGTTGACAGGGTAGAAATAGCATCTGTAACAGTTGGACTGTGGTTTAGTTAAGGAAGATCTCCCGGCTCACCGATGACGGCAAAGATGTCTCGGATGCTGGGCACACAGATGACGAGGATGTTGACGATGACAAGGAGAATGAAAGCGATGCCAATGTGCCGTGCCCAGTGGAAAGGCTTCTCAGGGAACAGGAGCTGTGTCAGGGCTCTCCGGATCTGAGGAGGACACTTCAGTAAGGTCTCCTCGCATTATCCGGATCGCCAGAATATAATTTTACTTTCATATCTAAGTGGGTTTCCATGTCAGCGGCACATACACCAGGAAGACAACTCAACACGCTAAAGTTAATTTAAAAGTCCAAACTCGTTTTTAATGCTTAATCTGCAGCAAACACAAATCATTATCAAGTGGAGAACCTAGACACCGTGCATAATTAAATACAAACAAAGCACACACAAAAGAGTATCTTACTGGAAACAGGACGACAGGAACAGTGAGAATGACAGCCATTAGCACTGCCAGACGCACACACAGGATCAGGGGGTCCACTTTGCTGTACATGTGGAGGAGCTCAGATTCAACCCTGGCTACACACACCAACAATAAATTGGTCACATTCACATAAAAAAAGTAAATAAATAAAAATCTGCTTAAAGAGGGTGATGGTCTTTACAGGCCTGTCAAACATGGTATGAAACAAAGCTTTCTTACACTGGATTTTACTCCCATAAACTCTTTCATTCATGCACTACTGTTGCTGATTTGATCCTGCTTAAACAAAACCACCATGGAATTTTTTACTCAATATTGTACATGATAGGTGTCCTTTCATGGGCTTCAAATCACAAACTCAAACTTAACACATAAATTACTTATTTTAAAATATCACTAGATGAATTCTGAAGTTTCTGTTTTACACATTTCCTGGTAAGCGTATGGTGTATAAAATCATTGCAGTACATTTCGCCTAATCACTAGCTACATGGAGCTCTGTAAACTTATAGACCGTTGACGTTGTTTGTTCCTAAGGATGTTAAGGTAGCATCAAGGAAAGAGATAAATTGGAAAAATTTTCTTTTAACCACCAGATGGCAACAACGTCTTTTGAATCACTTCGTTTAAAATTTACCATAGAAGGTCAGGTATCCAAAGAGAGCGGTAAGAAGGTACATGACAAACATGGCAAATATAGAGATGTTGGCAACGTTCTGCATGCGCTTCTTGGTGGGGCTGTGGTAAAGTCGGCAGAGACAGACAAAGTGTACATGATTACTGAAAGTGAAAAAGCATGAAATGTCAACAAAAGTCACATTCTACAGCTGGTGCACAGTGCTCATTTCCAGTTTAAATAGCTGACCATTTTCAATGGGCTGCGCATTAAACTAATGGTTAATAATATGACAAACAGACAGCAAACCCATTTCACTTAAGATCAACTGCAACACATTGATTAGCATACTTTAACAGTTTTTTTTCTTTCTAATGCAACTGCTCTCACTAGAATAACAATTTTGATTGCTGTGTTCGCATAGCGATTTCACAGAAGGAGCTCATATTCAGCCCCATTTACAAGGCAATACATATAAAACGTCTTGGGAAGCTATTTTGTATTAGTTAAAAGAGTTAAAATTTCAGTCTGAGTAAATGAATGAAGTTGAAGTGTCTGAATAAGTGAGAGACATTTAATGCAAATGAATGCTGGGTGGGAATGGGAGTGGGTTCGGCTCGTCACACACTCACTTTCGCAGCTCAGTGTAGATGGGCAGCACCTCCGGGTGACACACAAAGGCAAACGCTAGGATAGGGATGGTGTACGCCGTCTAGAAACCAGGGAGTCAAACGGTCCGGTTACCGACAAACGAGCCCAGCTTCTGGAGACCAACTTTGTCAGATATTGTTCAGAAAGGTATGTATAATTTTACCAGTACCACATCCAAGCAATGAAAGGCTTTGAATCTAAATACCTCTACAACAGGATATCGCAATCCTTGAAAGATCAGTTATGCTGGTTTCCTTCAGCTATTAAATTAATTTAACAAATTTATGTGCAAACTTCCTTCCAGGACTGTGGCTGTTGGTTATGCAATTAAAACTGGTAAAACTGGACTGGTAGCATTCCAGAACTGGATTGTGGAGCTGTCAATGTGTATGGTTGGTCTATTGATGGTCTATTTCTTTACAGTTTCCTTGCTGAGAAACAGTATATTGTGCTATGTGTGTGTTTTACATCATGCTAAAAAGGCCCCTGAGTACCTCAGTAAAGCCGCTTATCTGAGCAGAGACTGAGCCCTATGATCTGGATTTTGCAGGTTAGTTAGAGAGTGGGGTCAGCTTCCCGTTGGGTGAAACCTGCCCTCCTCTTAACAGCGCTGTAGTGTGTGGAATGACAGGCGGCTTGAAAGAGATTGGATAGACAATACATACTTTCTCAAGCTCCCCTTATGTCATGGAAACAACCTGAGATGCATTAGCACAACTGACAATCCCGAACTGGGTAGAAAATAAATACATGTGCCCGTGCAATATTTTTAAAAAAATTACAATGTACTATTTTTTGGAATTTCAAAATAGTCTTGCAGATGTGCTCCACAAAGCTGTTGGTGGGCTAAATGACACCCTACATATTTGTGTTCCCTACCCTTGTATTTCACAAGTCCTAGTCTCGAAGGAAAAGTAGAAATGTGATAAAACATATGAACAGACAGCTCCCGACTGCTGATACAGTACAGGCTGGAGACAGCAAAGCCTTCCTGACCTGTTGATTTATAGTGAATAGTTTTTTTTCACAGATATCCCCAGTGGCATTATTGATTGTGTGATTGACAAAGGCCTGTTCTTTCGTGGGACATTGGATTTGAGATTGCTTGTAGATCACCTACATGAGAGACAAAGAGGCAGGAATAAGGATCACATGAGGCCACTTTCCTTGAGATCCGGTGCTAATATTGTTTAGCAGGAGACAATACAGGAAGTTAGTCACTTGGAGGAATAGCAATTCGGTTGCTATAGCTTCAAAGGTCTTTCATCGTGACCCAAGAAAGTGTTTCAGAACTACATACTCATAAATAAATAAAAACTAGTTACACATCAAAGAACTTGCCGAACCAGATGCCATTTGTGTCTAATAATAGTTTATCTAATCTATATATATATATATATCTGACATGAAATGATCCAGGTATCAAAAAAGTTTAAACTGTCAAATATCATGACAGATAGTGGATAGAGTCTGGTTGCAGAGAGCAGCACACATTTAAAAGGGCCTTTCGACCAGTCTACTCACAGAGATGAGGAAGAACATCATGCATGACAAAGAAAAGCCACTGGTGTACCCCAGGTAACCTGCAAATATCAAAGCCTGTTACTACAAACCCCCAGGTAACCTGCAAATATCAAAGCCTGTTACTACAAACCCCAGGTAACCTGCATATATCAAAGCCTGTTACTACAAACCCCTGGTAACCTGCAAATATCAAAGGCTGTTACTAAAAAACCAAAGGCACACAGACAACAGGTTCACACTAACCATGTTCATATCACAGCTTCCTCATGCTAAAGACTGTTAGAGCGGAAGTAGAGTGTCCGTGAACTCACCCAGCTGTCGCATCAGTGCAAGAGGAAGGATGACAATCGCGCTGACGATGATGATAAGGTATTCCCCTCTTAAATACCACTCTCTGGGAAAGGACAAGGACACACAGCATGGAGAACTCTCAGAATAACACAGAGGATAGCTGGGGGCTAATGACGTAGGGAAAGGGACCCTGTCTTTGGATGTCCGAGTGCAGTCTGAGATTCGGCATTACATTTCCAAGAAATACTAGCTAATGCTCGCTAATATGGACTGATCTGAAAATATACCTTACACTTGTTTTGTTTTTTTCATTGTTTCATTTTAATTGGTTACCTTTAGAACCCTGCTTTTTACTCTGGTGTTAGATATGTTGGTAAGTGTAACTTGAGATCATTTTCTTTGAGTACTGATGTCGCGTCAAACAAATGCCTTCAACCGAAACAATGACAAGGCTTAGGCAAATGGTTGCAATGTTGTAAGCTGTGTCCCATTCTCATTCCCTCTTGTGCGGTCTAGCTCAGAGTTTATTGGATACAATCCAGCTTCAGGTGGTTATTAGTCTTACAAGGCTTTAAAGTTTTCTATCCAAACTTGGTTAAGACTCCCTTATTGCAGCTATCATAGACAGAGTAAATACTAAGATTCTGTGGAAAAATAGGTAGCTACCAGTAAAAATAAAGAATTACTTGAAATGAGGAGATATAATTCTTTTATATTCTAAACATTCCGGAGTGGCCACCTTCCCCTATTATTCTAACTCTCTTATTTGAAGTCATTTGCTGAATATGCCAAAGCACCTGGCCAACGGAATAGCTAAGTGCTACACCTGTTTTATTACACACGAAAAATAATGAATATCCCTTTGTGACGTGAACTCTTTTAAGTCATGGCTTCCCTTCTCATAGTCATTGACTGTGACCATGACAGTCACTCCTCGAGGCACTGACTCAACACTTACGTCACCTCAGTCGTCTTCCCCATAAAGCCCTGAATGACCAGAGGCAGCTCAGATTTTACGATGAAGAGGTAGCTGGACATGGCTGGAGTCAAAGGTTGAAATGAGAAAAAAATTAAATGGCAGTATACTTAGAATTTCTTGCGGTGGTGTACCTGCTTTATATTTACTTCAGGAATGCTCCCAATTTGGGAGTTGTTAGACAAACTACGTGTTGTGCGGTCACAAGCGTAAATGTTTACAGCTGGACTGTGTGTGTAGGGCACATGCTACTGTATGCTTACCTAACAACGCCTATAATCTGCTTTTTACATCATTTTTGCCCTTGGTGCTTCCACTCATATTAATGAGAAAGTTGGAAGGTTTCTGAACATGCCAGCTGCGTAATGAGTTTGACACACATGTTCAGAGGCGGTATCGGGGGTTGTTAAGAATGTTCGACTTGAAGTCTACCACTACCAAGCTCAGAGGAAGTAGCCTGAGATTCTGAGGCACATACCCACAAACAGACCATTAACAACCAGTACACTGGCCAGGACTCACCTCCAATGTTATGGACAGTTATAATGGCAGCTGCTAACACTTTCCCTGGGGGACCAAAAGCCCGGTTTCCAAGCTGTTCGTATGCACGGATTCCTAAAAGTCAAGAAACAAAGACTAGAGATGACAAAACTAACTGAGCTGAAAGTATAGCTACAACAGCCAATAAGACTAAAAGCCCCGTCATTATTCGAGAGAAAAGATTATTTAAAATCCCATTTCCTGAAAAACGATACTTTTATCTTTCTTAAATTCAGAAAAAGTATAAAATAATGTAGTATGACTCTTCGTAAAGGGTTTTAACGTCTTATCCAATAGATTAATAATACACGAAAACACATACACAGACACCTGTGCTGCTATCCTGTTCATTAATTAAGCCTGGCGGAACAGTGTTATCCCAAGAAGTACGTCTGGCGTTCTTACCCACAATCCCCGCGCTTCTCAACAGAAGGTGAATGGAGTATGCAGACAGAATGGCGATAAATAATAACAGGATTCTGAAAAAGATACAAAAATTTTACATTTTTCGAAATAACTTTCCCTGGTGTCGGCATACTGTACAAAACTGATCAACCGGTAATGCTTATTGAATTCTATATTATTTGTTTACATACACCAACAGAGTAATTGACTTCCATCTTAAGATGTAACCTACAAATTTTCTTCTGTCGTTAATAAGATCCATATTGTTACCCTCTAGTAACCAGAGTCCACAACTACTATCCTAAAAGTCCTAAAACATTTAAAAACAAAACAAAATACATATTTGTTTGCTCAAACTTGACGGAATACTGAGTCTTAATTTAAGGTTGCATTTTAATTTAACAAGAGCATTGATGCAGGGTGTACGTGAAGTAAAATTCGTAATGTTTGGAAATAGCTCTGCTTGACACCAAGAACAGAATCTCCACAGTGCCACAGAAAGGGATTGGTGTTATCTCCCGGCTGGCCTACTGAAAAACAGTGTCCAATCACATAATCCCATCAGAGCGACAGACTGCACTGAGCTTGATCAGTAACCCCGGTGCTCACACCTGCTCCTAGCACGCCGTCTTGCAAACGGCTGGCCCGGCAGTACCCGCCCAACTCATTCGGGCTGGCTTGGACATGATCTGCCAGCTCCCAGCTATATTTAACCCCTCAAATCTGATTTGGGAGCCTTCTGAGTGTCCAATCTGGTCCTCGCAAGCGCAGATCAAGCTCAGTACAGCCTTCATTTCATTCAAGTGCCCTCGAAAACTTTATAAACTCCACCACCGCCATCAATATCAAATCCAACCAAGTCAAAATTTAGGAAACCCACTAATACACACAGAAGAAAAAACATACACACAAAAAACAGAAAACGCAATTAAACGCAAATTAAATTTGGTCCCAGCTACAACCTTAAATTCCTAATCAGTTTTTAGTTGTATCAATCTTCCAAAAACATATTTATTTTTTGTTGCCACATTGAAACTAAGATTAAGAATATACAAGCTTAGTTACATGAAACATTTTATGACAATGCCTTTCTCCAATGCAGCGCAAGGCGTGAAACGAAATCCCTTTGCTTTCAGAGAAACTGGACGCGTGCTGTTGGAAAGGAGGACACAATTTGGATAATCCGATAATCACCCTGTCCGCACCCACACATCTCAGCAAATGTGTTCCACAGCTCAGGTACTTCTCCGAGGCAATAACTTGCTAATGAAGTCTAGTAAACAAGATCCCTGATTTACGCACGTCTGTTGACTAAACTTCAGGCTGAAATTTATTCAACGTTGTTAGGCAACTGACCCACAAACCACTGTAAAACAGTACTATTTAATGACAGCTTTATTTGATTAAATCCACTTAATGCATATCAATGTCCAATAGAAAAGCAGGTGATAAATGATTCTATATAGAAGAAAAGCCTTATATTAACCACTTCTTTACTCTTTAATAGTAGGCCCATACTGGTTGGTCTGGCTGTACTCTTAGGAGGCGGGAAAGACTCCACCCACCTTCATGGTTACATTACATCCCATGCATCCACTTTATTCACTTTTTTTGTATGCTGCCTAAGTTTCTACATACTTTGCATTCATTTATTACACTTCCGCTATCTTGTCAGCTTCTAGCCATATTTTGCATATTTGCTTGAGTGCCTACACCCTCTCCCTGACATGGGAGAGATAAGCTGAGGGATATCATCTCCAGAGTAGTCCTGCTCGCAAAAACCAAGAAAAAACCTGTTAATAATTACCGAAGTACTCATGACTGCCTCTTAGGCTAGGGAATCATTTTCTAGTTTTCCCATTTTTCTGTTTTTTGGATTCCCTTAGGAAAATGCAATCTGTTCACAAAACTGTGCTTTGTAACAAATTGTTTGTAAAAAATTAATGGATTGATTTCCTCATTTATTAATTTCCTTGTAAATGTAACCAAAAAAAAAAACTGGATTCTGCATACAAATAAAATAATTGGATTTGCTTAGATATAGAAAATAATTTATTGTAACAAAAACAACTCAAAATAGAGCAGCGTAATTAATTTTTCACACTATTATTATGTTGTAAAGTTGTGTAAAGTACAGTGGATATAAAAAAAAATTCAGGGTAAAAATAAAATATTCCACAATCATTGTCTCTCTGTTGAATATTGTTTTTGGTTCCATTTACCAAGGGTGTGAATTAATATGGTGGGCACTGTATTATTATCTGAGGCAGATACACAGGATAGTTTACTCACAGAAAGAGGATGATGCCAGTATTTGACATGGCATACGCCAATCCCAGAATTCCACTCCCCATGATGGCATTACTGAGGTTAAAGACAGACATTCCGAAAGAAGTCTTCCCATCAAACTGTGAGAGAGCGAAAGTTATTCATAAAGCAATGTAATGATGTAGTGAAGTTTAACCATTTATATAATAATCCTGCTACTAATAATAAGAATTATTATTATTATTATTATTATTATTTTCATCATCGACATAATTAGAAAATGTGCTACTTTCCAATCACAGATACTTGGGATAAGTTCTGGATTTTGTTTGAAGGACCACAGTTAAATTTGTGTGGTCACAATTTCCACGGCCTTCCATACTCACATCTGTAAACTGAGACTCCTGCTTTCCATCGATCTTGTGAGGTAGGAACTCTTCTCGTTCTTCCACCACTGTTTCCAGCCCATCAAACCTTTGATAAAAATAATATTAAGTAGTATAGACCAAAAAAATGTTGAGTTGTAAATCAATGCTTTGCATTAAATAGTAGCATATGCAAGGATGTCATTAACCCCTAAGGGAATGCTAATTTATTATATTATGTTATTATATTATTGGACTAGAGAGTCCAAAATGTTGAAGTAGCTATTCAATACTCTCCGTACTTAATTATATTAATTGTACCTTACAATACAGAAAACAATTTCCTCATTATTCAACCAGTGTATACCTGTGTTGTGTCCATTTCACTGGCTAGGCTATTATTGGAAAGGATTTCCCAGATTCTTCTATACCACAGAATACTGTAATCTAGTGGAACTCAGGGGTTTGCTACATTGTTTGTGGTTAAAAAAAAGGTTTACCTCAAACGAGGATATTCCTGAAATGTGTTTTTTTTTTTAAATGTGCTCAAAACAATAAATAAACAAATAAATAGCGCTACAGCAGTAAGAATCAGTTAAATTTAAGCGATACATACTCATCTTGCAAAACGATCTTCTCCAGACCAAGCTGGTGGCTGTTGTTAATATTGGAAAGCTTTTGCAATTCCATACTGTCTGTGAGGTAAATTCAGAGGTCTGTGCTGAAAGGTCTTCGCTTGGCGAACCAACTGATGGGGACTCGGGGAGTCTGTGAGATTAGCTCAGTTTCAAAACCAATCTGAGGAAACAAAAGAGGAATGTTGGCTATTGCTGAACTGAGACTTTCCTGCATTGCATTAACTGAATACACCATTTAATATGTAAATAAGCAGTTTGTTTATTCAAAACATAGAAAACACGGACGTTCTCCTTCCATTTGTTCTTACAAACCACTGACTAACTAAGTAAAATATGATTGCCTCGTTTGACACAAAGACAAGATCATTCCCATTCTGATAACTGCATGCAATGAAAGGCAGAGATCAGTTGGTTCCAACACAAATACTCTTCCCATGCACGATGTATGAGTATCAGACTACCACGGATCAAACCCTTCTATTGCTAGAAAATGACAAATAAGAAAAGCTTTATTATGGAATGCTTCCCAAAATTTTAGCCGTATGTCGACTAAACTGAATAAGCATCATTAATTATACTTATTAATTATACTATCTGTGTCCTCTTATCTAATTCCGACACACACTTTAATCAGCATGGTTAGGATGAGTAGGACGCATAAAAGTAATTAATAGACATTAGAAGCAGTAATCTTTTTTTCCCTACAGTATGACACATTTTCTCAGAGAGCACAGCAAGGGGCAGTAGTGTTTATTTTGTTACATTGTTGCAGTTCTTGTTGCTGGAGGTGTGTACATACTTAAGCATGGACAATCCATGGCACGTCAAGCTAAAATAATTGGACACTGCACATTCTTTTTCAAGAGAGAACAGCTAAGTGCAGTAGGCTAGCTGATTGTCCCATTATTTTAAATAATTTAGCTGACACCATGTAAGAAAATAAAAGAAATGTAAACAAATAACATTTATGAACACTGCATATGAGTTATCATCATCATCATCATCATCATCATCATCATTGACCACAGACTGTATTTGGACTAAGAACATGAAGCAAATTTCTAATTTAACAATCTCACTCATTTCCTCACTCCAAAACTCAGATTATTATTTGTCACAAAGCCCTAGAGCACCATACAGTCATTAGATTTGCTTCACGTTAGCATGTGAATAACACACACACACATTCACACACAAAACAAACTCCGTCACATGTCTCTAATCGGTCCTGGCCTTAAGGTTTAAAGCCGGATTGCAAATGGGCAGCAGGAAAGAAACGTCACATTGTTTATTTTCCATTAATTAGTCTGTCCCTGGGAACCTGTCTACTCCTACCCTCACTGTCGTCCATCTGCAGGGTACTGCAGTGCTACAGTGGACAGAAACATCAGAGCGTTAATTAGTCTGTCCCTGGGAGCCTGTTTACTCCTACCCTCACTGTCGTCCATCTGCAGGCCTGTGCAGTGCTACAGTGGACAGAAACATCAGAGCGTTAATTAGTCTGTCCCTGGGAGCCTGTCTACTCCTACCCTCACTGTCGTCCATCTGCAGGCCTGTGCAGTGCTACAGTGCACAGAAACATCAGAGCGTTAATTAGTCTGTCCCTGGGAGCCTGTCTACTTCTACCCTCAATGTCGTCCATCTGCAGGGTACTGCAGTGCTACAGTGCACAGAAACATCAGAGCGTTAATTAGTCAGTCCCTGGGAGCCTGTCTACTCCTACCCTCACTGTCGTCCATCTGCAGGCCTGTGCAGTGCTACAGTGCACAGAAACATCAGAGCGTTAATTACTCTGTCCCTGGGAGCCTGTCTACTCCTACCCTCACTGTCGTCCATCTGCAGGGTACTGCAGTGCTACAGTGGACAGAAACATCAGAGCGTTAATTAGTCAGTCCCTGGGAGCCTGTCTACTCCTACCCTCACTGTCGTCCATCTGCAGGCCTGTGCAGTGGTGCTACAGTGCACAGAAACATGAGAGTAGTAATTAGCTTAAATATGTATGACATTTTTTATCTTGTTGGCACAAGTCTGTCTTCTTTACCATATTTATCTTGACCATTCTTTCCATCATAAGAAAATTGGTTCTGACAGTCTAATGTAACAGACGTTCCTATTTCCGAATGTCAGCATTCTAGTTTTGTACACATTACACAAACATAATAACTTTTTTGACAAATTAAGTAAAGGCTTTTTTAAAGGAAAGAAACTCTTCCCGCCAAGTAATAAGTAATAAGTAATAATTGTCAATTATTATATACATTTTGTGACGGGGGGGGAGGTTCATCCAAATTGAATTGGGTTAATCCACATATCAACTTCACCATTTACAATGGAGGATATCCTATTCCATAATATTCAAAATGTGTATTTTAAAAAACATCATATTAAAAGAAAAGAAAAATGTAATTGCTATTGAAATGGCCAATATAAAGGGTACTCCACCTTTTCAATGCCAATAAATCTTCTAAAGAATGACAGTTATGCTTTTATGAATAGTAATTTTATATACAGACTCTGTTGTCCTGATGTATGTATAAATTTGAGAATTATTAGAAATAATGTAGGGTGAGCACCACTTACATATTAATCTAACCATGAAAATAAGAAACCTGATCTTCGCACACTTTCTGACATCCATTTAGTCGTCAAAGCCTGTAACCATGACAACTGAAGGACCAAAACCTCAAACAAAACATGCTTTAAACTCATAACTACAGCAATAAGCCAGAGGCTTCTGATTCTATAGAATTCAAGAGAAACTTTAGTTTAACAACATTTAATGCAAGTTTTTATCCCATTTTGATTTAATCAATCAAGATCGTTTTATTAAAACATGAATTTGCCCAGTTTGTTTCAACAAAACTGTAGGTCCTCATCTCCTGCCGAGATTTGTTCATGCATAATTACCTAACAAGTAAAATCATCCACAACACAAAGCTTGGTGAACTTTGTCACCTCTTCACTTTATCTTTCTGCATGTTGATTTGACGTTTGATAACATTTTCGGTGAACAATTTTTAGATATTAACAGTTTAATTTTAAGTTTAATGAATATAAAATAATTTTCTCAAAGTAATGTCAGAAAGTCAAAAATGTCTCTAGTGATGGACATCCCAGTAGTGAATCCCATGAGAAATTCAATTCTGGTTTTGGAAAAAAACGCGGGTTCTTTTTCAAACCGTAGTTATGAGATCAGGAGGGGAGACAGGTAGAAAGTCAATCTTTTCAAAAACCATGAAGGAGGTTTGGAGTCGATTTATTACGTAATATTATTATTTTTTTATTAAACAAATTAAATACAAGCTACCCAGCTAGTTATATATTTTAATAATGAAAAATACATATCTGATATCTCTAATACAAGATGGGTCTCAGTTATGACTTTAAATCAATTTGGCAATAAGGCGATTTGGAATACAGAATTTAATAAAGATGAAAAAATATTCTTACGTTTGACAAAAAGATGAGTTATTTTACTCCCATTGTTTTAGACATTCTTGAGAGGTTTTCGCATAGTGCCGCGATTAGTTGTAATGCACAAACTGAAAGTTTCCTACAGCTACCTCTCTTACATCTATTCAAAGTAGCATCAAAGCATACCCCACTAGCGTCGCTCCTGATCAGTGGTCACTTTTCGTATAAACTGGGGGGCGTAATGGTGTAGTGTGAGATAAAGAAGTCTAAAAACAACCATAATTTGGTTGTCGTAATACGTGGTAAGCAAAGATACAGAAAGCTAATAACATTGTTGGCTTGATTGGTAGTGTTCTTTTAGTTTGTAAATGGATGTCGTTACGCGATAATAAAAAGTATTGGGGTATTTAAGTAATCGATATAGGTATTACTATACAGAATAACGTTAATTTCAGGCTTAAAACTACGAGTTGAAAAAAAATCTTTATACGAATATACTTTACTAATAGATGATCTGTATCTCTTAAAAAAAACCACACTGATAGTTTATTCACAAACGTGGCAAGGGGGCATACATCACAAAATATTAAAATAAATTGAGTCATTTAACATTATTCTAGAACAGCCTTTTTCGTAATTTAATTTATCATTACAAAGCCCTATTTATAGGAGTAAAGAGCGCCGCCCTTAATTAGTGTGATGCAAAACTACTTCTCAGTAGCATTGCTCCCTGTGCGTGAATTTCACCTGGGGAAAAAGGATAAGGAACCAAGAGGAAACTTTCTTTCCCAAATCAACTTACCCTCATTCAACGGAGCGTTCCAAATCCGGGATATTTGTGTATCTTTTGTAGTATATTTGTGGATTAAATCCTTGTTAAATCCACAAGCTCCCGCGCAGTTGCTGGTTTGACATCCAGCTAATCAATGAGGGTTTTTTTTTTGACAACCTCCGTAGCACACGCCGAAATGCCGGAGAGGAAATGAAAGAGCTTAGCACGTGTGTGAGAGAGGGAGTGTGAAAGAAAAACGCACTGAAAATAGAACTGTTTAACTGTTTATGCTGTTCAATAAAAGCTAATGGTAGATGATATCCTTATTTACTGCTAGTATTGTTTTATTATTATGTCTTATCATTTAATATGCTCTTGCAAGAGTTTAATTTAGAAATGCGTGTTTCTGTTTTCACATTAATCAGGCACTCGGTCAAAAATCATTTAATTTAACAATTTTATTTGGATAACTTTTAAAGATTGGCTTCCATGGGACTTCTTACTGAAAGTAAAAACAGTCACAGTGATATTTGGGGACATTTTAGCCATCTGGTGCAAACTCCTAATCTATGGAGGGTAGGTTGGAATTTCTCTTAATATATTTACCTTTTTATACACATAATACATTAAACCTGACAAGTTAGGAGTGCTCCTTGGGTTAAATAATTTTAATAAATCGCAAGTCTCAAGTAGGACTAAATTTCAAGTTCAATACAGTACCTATGTCAACATCAGGTAACTATTGCTTTTAATTTTTAATAGATTATAGAACATAAATGTCGACTTGTTTTATTTACAACTTAATGCTAGCTTAAACCCTTGCGGCCTACAGGTTTTCGAGCTACCTCTCATGGGTACGGTTAAACAAAAACCTGTAGCCCCTACAACCTGCATAGATTGCAATTTGTGACCTTGACATTGACATTGTTTGCTAGCTATGTACAGAGAAAACAACAGCTATAGCAAAACAAAATCAATTACAGAATGTTTCGTTCCAGAGGCCACCTTCTGGTGTGATAATACTTTACTTTTGTAAATTGTACATGGTGCCTCATGGAATCTCAGAATCACTTTAAACAGAGCATGCAACACACAATTTTCAAAATGGCCGAATATACATGAATTAACTTCACTCTCATAGACCTGACTTGCTCAGATATGTTTTTCACACTCATGCACACCATCTCTTATCACACAAAACACATTAGTTCCACGTAGCAAGTGGTTTTGTACAGGAAATGTGTTCTTTGTCAGTTATTGCAGGAGCCAGTAACACAAGAAGGTAGTTTTTTTAGACTATAAGGATCAACGGTGAGAAAAAGGTTATATCCCTTATTCAATTTTTTTTAATTGAAGTAATGGCCTGTTGAAACAGTTAGACTACAATTCTCATTAGCAAACAGCATAATATTGGCACTTTGACCATATTCAGAAAGAAACAACCCAAAACAAATGCATTGTGAAGGACACACACATTAATTTAAAAAAGTGGAACAATGCGGAAGATAAAATGAATGATTCTATCCTTACCTATCCTGCTGTTACAGTTGGCTTTTCACAGCAATTTGCAGTATCAGTTGATCAAGCAAAGTATTTCCCTTTGATGTTTTTATTTTAATTCTGAAAAATGACCTTAGGAAAACAAAGGCAGGACGTTACTGCTGGAGAGAAAGGCGAGAGAAGGCTTGTGTCTGTGGTTGAACTCTGTGACAATTCATATAGATACCTCAGAGACACCCCCATTTTTTCAGAGACAGAACTTGAATTTCAAAACGAAACTAAACAATGTGGGTATATTCAGCATTTTATTGATGGACTATTCACTCTCATGAGGAATAAAATAAATAGTTAAGTCAATCAATGATTTCATTTTTTTGATATACCATGTTTAAGTAATTTTAACAAAGCACAGTACAGAGGTTTTCAAGAGGATTAAAAAACACAATAGGCTCAACATCGGAAAGAAGCCCATTTTACAAAATTTAAAAAAAGTATGAAACGCTTGTTTTTTCAAAACTTTCATAGCCCGCATCTCTCAGGGCAAACCAGACAATTTGCGAAACGTGAGTAACAATTCCTCAGTTCGTTGCCAGAGGTCGTAGTTTCGCGAGTATTAAAAGTATCTGGAAATAAACTTGAAGAACCCTATATTGTTCACTCTATTCCATGCAAAAGTGGGAAGATGCGAAGTGGGAAGGCAAATCCTCCACCATTGAGGAGACACTGTGGTATCTAGCTTTGCTATGGACACCAACAAAAATTATGTTTAGTATTTTTGGTTGGCAAGGCTTTTCAAAGAAGTCTGCAGTTGGCTGTGGGTAGATGACATCATACGTCAACGTGCCCTCTGATTAAGAGTCTTTCACAAATGTGTTTCTGTCGTTCCTGTGGAAAATGTCAGGGTCTTTCTAAATGAGACATTCTAAGTTGGCCTTTGCTTGAGTTTCTGGCTCTTTTGTGAACGCTCCTTCTAGTCCATGTGCTTTGCCACTTGTACCAGAGGATCGCTGCTGGTCCTCACAAGTTTCCTCTCTGCAGAGGGTTTTGCTCAAAGCAAAGAGAATCTGCAGATGGTTCTCAATGCAAAGACAGTCTGCAGAGGGTTCTCACATGGAAAATATATCCTTCCATGATCAGTGACATGACTAGCATCTCAACTAGCAAATGTTTCACTGCCTATAGATTGTACAGTATTAACAGGTTTCCAGAAATCTCTGAGCAGTTCTCCACATATGGTTCAGGACCTCACCTGCACAGCCAAGGTAGTGACTTTGTCTAACAAGATCGACATTCTCACTGTTAGGCACAGGAAGTGGTTGCCAGTGTAGTGTCTGTAGCTTCCAATCCTGTGAGAAATCATAGCTAAGTGTGATTGGCATGGAGTCTGAATCAGTCAGACAAATTTAATTTGTTACAGCTATTTTTTATGCACAGAATTTGTCACAAAGAGCTTAACAGGTTGCATTTTCCAGAGGGAATCAAAAAGAGAAAACCCAATGTCAATGTGGGGAAACGGGGAAAAGATTTTCTGACACCAGAGGCAGCCTAGAGAACTCATAATACTAGACATACAGAAAAGCAAACAGCGTTCTCCCGATTGCATGAATCGTGAAGGGTAAACCCAGCATAGTCAAGCGCTTCACAGTTCGTCTGTATTATTTAAAAAACAGTTGCCAGGGGTTGTGGAAGAGCTTGCACCAGGGGAGTGTATGACAGTTTAGTGATTGTTTACCTTTTATTTCTTGTTTAAAGAGTGAAAATGGGGGCAACTCAGCTCTCATTTTAGGGAACATAGAGTAGCGTTTGGAAGGATTCTTGTACCAAAAGTCATGCGTTCCTGTTTCTTGATTTTCGATTAAAGCAACATCGGCACCACAACAAACAGCTGTGGCGGTCAGATTGGAGTCGTGTCCCAGCCCAAGGCTCTCACCCAAGTACTTGTTTTCAATTGTCTATTAGCATTGCCAACACAGCCAAAACCACAAATAGATTTCAACAGATACACAATATGGATGGATTTACGTGTAATCATTTGTTCACTGGTACATGCATGGTGTCAATGCTGTGTGAAAACATTAATAAACCCGTTTACAAATCAAAGTTGGCTAATGTTTGTCACATGCAAGTCAGTGCATGGGTGCACCTAGTCACCTAAAATGGCTTTGTTTAACTTTTTACCCTGTGCATGTGGCATTCCAGACACTAGCTTTCGATACTTCCGTGTGTGACAGAATTAGGTGACTAAGAACCTGTATGACATGGGATGATCTTAAACACTTCAAAATCAAGAGTGTCCGACAGATATCACTGAATACAGCTGAAAGCCAAGATAATTATAGCCTTTATTTATTCAATTGACCATTTTACAAATAATGAGCAATACCATGCACAAAGTTGTATAAAAATCGAGACAATTCACAGGTTACGGGTAAAACCCATCACCTCCAGCAAATGTGACACTTACCTGGTCAGGAACATTACTAGGATTGTAATACATTAGGCAGAAAATCAGCTATGGCAAGAGAAATCAGATGTGGCTGGTAGTTACAGGAATCTAGATTTGCATTAAACCACCTAGATTTAGTTGAAAAAACTTTTTGTATGTGAATGTTAACTTTCAATAATTCTTTTAATGTATGGAATCTCACAAAAATAAAATCAGAAAATGTCCGTTTCCAGTTATCTTACAGGTCCAAAGGGGGTTACTTCCCCTTGTCCACCCAGGCAAAGAAGTTACAGCGAGCTTGTGGGTTGGAGGTGTGTCCCTGCGGACGAGCGCACACAAAGAATTGCCGTCCCATGTTTGGTCCTGCTTTCTTAACTGTTCTCAGTACACAAGGCTCCTCGTGCACCTTGCATTTTGGTGGTTGGGGCGGGCCCCGCAAAACTGCCCTCCAAAAATTTTGCGAGCCCCCACTCCTAGGACATCTGGAATCCTCGTCCTGTTCTAGTAGAGAAAGTTGGCCGTTAGCCGAGCTCCCCTCTTTGGCATCGCCGACTGCGTCACTGCAGCAGGACACCTCCCCCTCTCCTTCTTCTCCTTCT
>JAOVYW010033573.1:0-28575 GCA_025775045.1 Hiodon tergisus
CTATTGACTGTATGCAAGTTTAAATAGATTCGTCTTTAATCTTGCTTTAAATATAGAGACTGTGTCCGATTCCCGCACAGATTTTGGGAGGCTATTCCATGGTAGTGGAGCTCTATGTGCAAATGCTCTTCCTCCGGATTTAGATTTGGATATTCTTGGTGTATATAGATTCCCAGCCTCTTGTGAGCGAAGTAGTCTAGATGGGACATACAGGACTATAATTGTCCATTTACAACCTTAAAAGTTAACAAAAGTAAGTCAAAATCCTGCTCCCTTATTGGCAGCCAATGTAATGAAGCCAACACTGGTGAGATGCGATCATATTTCTTATTTCTAGTAAGGATCCTAGCAGCAGCATTCTGAACAACTTGTAATGTATTTGTAGCTGTATTTGAGCTATCTGATAATATAGCATTACAATAATAAGTCTGGAAGTAACAAAAGCGTGGATTAATTTCTCTGCATCTGATTCCCAAAGAAATGTCTAATCTCAGCAATGTTTCTGAGGTGGTAGAATGCTATTCTAGCAATATCTTTAGTATGCCAGTCAAATGAAAGATCTGGATAAATTGTAACTCCAAGATCTTTAACCAATACACGCTGTTCTATCAGCTTTCCATCTAGGTCCAGCACATAGTCATTGAGCCTTGTACAGTGGCCATTTTGGCCAAGGACGGTCATTTCTGATTTGTCAGAATTCAACAATAGGAAATTAGAGGACATCCAATCTCTTACATCTTTCAAACAAAGCTCCAATCTAGCCAACAGAAAATCCTCACCTGGGCTCCCTGACAGATATAGCTGCGTGTAATCCGCATAACAATGAAAGTTGATCTTGTGCTTATGGACGATATCACCAAGGGGTAGCATAATCAAAGAGATTAGAAGTGGGCCCAACACCGAACCTTGTGGTACTCCATACCTTCCCCGATTTTAACTAACTGAAATCTATTTGTCAAATATGACCTCAACCAAGATAGAGAAGTCCCTTTTATGCCTACATGGGTGTCAAGTCTTTTTAAGAGGATATGGTGATCTATAGTATCAAATGCAGCACTTAAATCAAGCAGTACTAGACACCAAGTTATTATCAGATGCCATTAGAATATAATTTACAACCCTAACGAGTGCCGTCTCAGTACTATGCCCTATTCGAAAACCTGACTGAAATGTTTCTAGCATATTATTAGAGTTTAGAAATTCCAATAACTGCTGGGCTACTACTTTCTTCAATATTTTAGACAAAATGGCAAATTATATACTGGCCTAAAGTTCTTAAGAACAAATGGATCTAAATTTGGTTTCTTTAAAGTTGGTTTAATTACTGCTACTTTGAGAGACTCAGGGACACATCCTGATACTAAAGACACGCAAACAATGTTTAACATTGGTTTAGACGTTACTGAGAGAATAACAACCTCTAAAACCAGACTGAAAATGTTGTTTTTTAAGGAATGAAGAGAGCTGAGAAAAAACAATTTCCTCCAGGATTTCTGGTAAGAATGGCAGTTTAGAAAAATTATTAAGGTCATAGGATCCACATTTGGCTTCTTAAGAAGTGACTAAAAATGATAAATAATGAAATGCAATCAAACCTTTCAAATCAGTTCTCAGAATCTGAGTAGTCCTCAGCAGACAGAGGTGTAGTCTCTTTTACTACCCTGCATAAAACATGTACTAGTGCAAAACTCAAACCACATAAAGAGTCCCACAATTCTCTCAGTAACCATGACCAGACTTAATTTTTCTGCACTAATATAGTCTAGATATTTTATGGAGTTCTTCCATATATGCAAAGCACAAGCCATATTGCATGATACCAAATGAACTGCGCAGATTGTATCTGAAAACAAAAACTTTCTAAAACCTGACATTATGATGTTTGTCAGCAAATACTTTTATCTGAAAATATTGTTTACACATTAATCGAAGAAAATTTGGTCTTAAATTGTTTTGGATGCAAGCAGGTTGGTTCTGTTTATCCATGCAGCATGGAGAGAGTAAATACAAAGCGCAGAGCCATGTCAAATACCACATCACAAACAAGGTCATGTCAGGGTGTGAGATGGTGCCAGAAACAAGTTGAGAAACCAGAACTGGCTGAAGCTGGTTTTCAGCTGTTTTAAGGCATCTTTTCTAAAAACACAGCACAGCAGTTTGTGACCTCTGCCCAGCAAAAGTTCCCAAAAATAGCAAATTAAACATTCTTAATATTTAAGGAAGTTAAGCAAAAGCAAACCACAAAATATATAAAGTTTTTCTTAACTATATTTACAAAGATTTGTTTTTTCCCTTCCTGTTCATTTGCACAATATTTGTATGAAAAAAACTCCCGTGTAATGGGTTTTCATAATCTTTTTGCAGTTTTCTGAAATATTTGAGAATGGTGTAAAATGAAGGACCTTCCGATAAGTATTCCAAAGCTCGCCAGGAATTTGATGAAGAGTTAGGAAGGCACAAAATACAATGGGATAAAATGGAGGAGGTAATCATTTTATAATGTACATAATGTTATTTATTGTTTATTTCTTAACTGGAAGGCATACACTAGGGATTTGCATTTGTGTTTTGTTACATTTTTACTGAATTTGGCTAGTTAAGGAAAAGTAAACATCAGTGCATATTTTCCCAGCATATAAAAGTGTTTTCTGTGGTAGTAATGTAATTATTAAAATGTTGTTATATGAAGCTCTGAAGCAAAAAAAAAGTACAGGCAAAGAACTGGAAGGTTTACTGAATTCTCATTCCAGTTAATGTGGTTAATGTTTATATATGTTATGTACTTAAGAAACCATAGTTAAATTTGATCTAAATAGGTATTGCTCATCACTGTATTTCAGAGAGAATACGAACACTTTACCACAATTTCAATAACCACACTGTATTAAGCCTTAAATCAAACCTGTACTGGTTGGCTATGATGGCTTCAGAGCACATATCACGTCAACTATGCCACCATTGCATCATAGAGGAATTTGTTGTGAGATTCCGAGTGTCTGCCAATGCAGTTCTACTGTATTGAGTGAGATGTCCCTACCCACAAAAACTTTGTTTTACAAAACAGTGATTCAGTGGTCGAGGGGTTCTTTAAGCCCCTGCCTTCAACTACTGCCATAAAACGACAGGGCTGTGAAACATTAATTACATTTCATGTTCCTTTTACTGGAACTAACATCAATTTAATCATAACACTTCAAAAAAATATATATTTTTGAACAATGTTGATTTGATTTGCAATGTATTTTCAGCAGATTTCAGCAGATTACATTACTGTATAGATTCTGTTTTTAAATAATATACTATTTCTTTTCTAGCTTGTCTTTTACCCACGCATGTACCAGCCAGGATTTGTTCTTGTTTAGTTAGCATTATCCCATTGTCATCATTCTTCACATGCTGAAAATCTGTTAAGTATATATATTTTTTTTTTGTTGAAAATAATGAATCACATAATTAAGATTTACAGTGATCTACTGGCCAGCAAATATAAACTATGATACCATCTACCAAGTTGACATTTTCACAGCACTTGAAGAGATGAAAATAACAGGTTTCAGGAATTTCAATTCAAGTCTTCATCAGAATCCTTGACCAGTGTACAATATGTTTTGGAAGAGTAGAAAAAAACTTTTCTATTCCACTTAAAGGAAATAAAGCAATCGGAATGAAACTTTTTTTTTAACCTTTTTTTTCCAGTTCCAGAAATATTAATATACTTTACTCAGTATAATTCATAAAGCAAATGTGATCCACGTTTATTGTGTTGGTTTCCAAATCCAGATGCAATGTCATTGTCCCATTCTTTTTTTTTTTTTGGGAACCCTGGTAAAATCTGTGGTGATGCTGTGCAGAAAAGTTTCCTGGAATGGACTTAGTTGCTACGAAGTTGAGAAAATCTGCTAAATGCACCATTTTAGTGCCAAGCAAGCACCCCTGTCATGCTGGCCGTGTCAGCAGATAGAAAACGCAAAAGTTACCGGTTCAGGAAGGCAACAGGGTATGCATCTGTTATGTAGTCTGAATATGTAGTGTGTGTATTTATATAGCCTCTGACATTATATTATGATTTTGTTCTTATGTAGGACTGAAAACATGAAGATGAAGACATGTACACTTTCATTGATAGTGTGTACAAGACAACACATCTTCTAAATTATATCGCTATCATATGTATATCATGTACATATGACTGGACTGATTTAAATGTTACTTATTATCCTTCTGATTTCTACCTTTATTTGTAGGTTTCTGGAAAAGCGGTATGTGGGCAGCTGCCAGAGTCTTCAAGAATGGTACAGTTATGATGATATTGTTGATTATATTTCACTTCCTGAACCCAAAGTTTCATTTAATTTGTAATTAAGTCTAGTAAATGCTTTTGCCCCCCCACTTTTAAATGTATTTTTAATTTCAAGCATCTGAGTGTGGTATATTTAGTAAACACACTCAGATGCGCAACAGGGTCCTGGCTGTGGGCATGGCCCTATAGATTGATTGTCCATCAGAGTGGCCCTGGGCGTGTCCCCAGGGCCCCATTGCGTGGCTGCTGGCAGCATGCCACAGTTAGTATTTGGAATTATAGGTCTATTTAAACACATTTTATGTTTTGAAGCACATTTGTTTTAGAAAGAACATTTGATATACAAATTCATGCACATTCTATTTACTCACTCACCTTTTATTGGTGCATCACTGCTGGGTGGGATAACGGCTCTTCATCTTGAGCTCATTCTGGTACATTCATGTAGGCCTCCATGCTCTTGATCTTCTCATTTAGTCTCGCCTCTTGCATGTGCTTGGGCCTATAACACTTTTCCCAGCTCCTCTAGCTGAATCTTCCAGTCATCTAGCTGATGCTCCAAAAAATTCTGCGCAAGTGCTCTATTGTGCCCTAAGCCGCTTGTACTCACCCATTCCCTCCCGCATTGATGGCCTGCAGAAATTCATGGCCCAGCAGAAGTTTCTGATCCACAGAACCTCTCGGTGTTGTCTGCAAAACCTCTGCTTCATCCTGGAGCTTGTCCACTTTTATCTCTCAGGCAGTGTTTTGCTCCAGCAGACTAGTCCCTTGTCTTCCAACTCTCTAAGGTCCAGCTCAATCTGCAAGGTGACCACAGCTGTAGAGCACTGCTTTCACATGTTCTCCAGCTCTCAAATCAGCACTAGAACCCTGGATTCCTTTTCCTAGGCTCCTGTACCTGGGCCTGCAGCTGTAAAATTGGGACATCCAGCTGCTCCGCTGTTACCAATTTGCAGATACCTGCTTTTTTATCTTCAAATTTCTAAACTAGCTGATTCACCACCTGGAACACTTGTCATTCTAGAATTGCCGTTCCTTGCTGGCTTTCTGCCAGGCTGATACAGTAGCAGGACCACTTTCAGTCCCCTCAGTAGCTCAAGAACAAGTACTATGCTCTGTCATTCTTGATCCAAACCTGGGTGCAGGAGTCTATGCTCCAGTCCTTCCCTGGAAAATCTTGCCACTAACAGAGCAATCTTCCACCACATGGAGAAAGTCCAGACGATGATTACAAAATGGTGCTCCTTGAGCAGCATAGTGTTCTTCCTCTTGTTTTCCAGTCTGTTTGCCAAGCCTTTTAGCTGACTTTCCCTGCTTTCTTCCCATGGCGTCGTTATCCTCAAAAATAAAAAGATTCTCCTCATCAACAGGGGATGTCTTAAATTTCCACCATATGTACCAATCCCCTGGGTGTCAGGTGTGTAGTTACTCGCAGGATCACACAAACCACCAATCAGAAACAGTCTGAAAAACACTGTATCTTTCATTGTTGGGCAGAGGTACAAAAACGGACAAAGAAAGCCAAGGTCAAAAAACGGTGCAAAATGGTCAGTAGCCAAAAAAAGTTCGCATATAAAATAGATCAAAATCAAAGGTGATTTCTCATGATTTATTAACACAAAGCAGAAGGTAAGTGCCACGCTGTGAATGGTGACAAGTTTGTTATACCATACAGTGTAAGCATTCTTCAGCAATGCATTCACAGGGAAATTCATGATTCAGGACCGTATAATTAAAATGCAGCTTTAAAATAATAAACTTAAAGTGTCCAGTAAAGGAACCCCCCCAAAGACACATCATTTTACTGCAGTAGCCTTTCCATTTTTACAAATTCAGATGTCTCTCAGTAATCAGCAATTTTCTTATAAATTTAAGTAGTGCATAGTTGTGTCCTTAGTGAAAAATGTACCTCGACAAAAGTTAAACAAGTATTACATTATTCTGGTTTCAAACTCATGCTATAAATTATTAAATTTAATGCTGCTTTCCCTGGTATTAAGATTTTTATTATTTTCTTCTCGGAGGGGTGGGTGACTTGACGTTTCTGGGTGGGGTTGGAGATTTAGCACCCTGAGGAGGAGTGGGAGACTTAGTACCATAAGGGGGAGTTGGAGACTTAGGACAATTAGGAGGAGTGGGGGACTTGGCAGCTTGGGGTGGAGGGACAGGGGACCTAATGGCTTGGGGTGGGGGGACAGGAGATTTAGCAGCTTGGGGTCGGGGGTCAGGGGACTTAGCAGTTTGGGATGGGGGTACTTGGGATTTTGGGGGTGTGGCTATTCTGGGCATCTGCCCAAGTTTGGGTTCTGGAATCTCCTCACCATGCCTATAGACACTTACAGTTATTTCAACAAATTCCCCACCATATTTATTCCGCACATTAATGCTGTATTTCCCAGAATCCTCAGAGGACACTGACTTTATTGTAAGGCTCGCAAACTTCCCACCCTCATATGAGATTAAGTTGTGGTCATCAGACACCACCTCTTGCTCATTTTTGAACCAAGTGACTTCTGGGCTGGGGTCCCCCCACACAGTGCAGGTTAGGCTCAGGGTCTAGAAGGTAGAAGGGGGTAAGGTCAGAGACTGGAGTAGACAAAGGAAAATTCCACAAAGTTCTACAATATTTATTAATATGCCACAAGAAGAGATATAATATTATATAATATAATTTCTGACAGAGATATAATAGTATATAATAGTATATACAGGATAATCATTTAGCTCATACTGCAGTCTCCACTTTCTCAGTTTTAAAGAGTTTTAAATGACAATTTTTGACGTTGACCTGGTTATTAAGTAGATTAAAAAATAGATGTTCTCATATCACCTGTAGAGCATTTTTACAACAAATGAGACCACTTCTACACTCATATTTTCCGTATGATAAATATATAATGCTTTGCAGCTGTCAACATGGCCAAGGTGTTATCTATAGTGAGGTTCTGTAGAAGAAGTACCCGTTTTGTAGCCAGAGTGGTCACCTGTATTATTGAAGCATTAAAAAAATAAAAGGCCCTGCAACAGTGTATAATATCATCATGTATATACATTGTGTTTTCCGTACAAAACAGGGATTAAGGCTGGAATCAAATTAAAATTTGGCAACCCGCTAATTGCACTATATATAAGAGAAATTTATAGTTTTTTTATTTATGAATAGAAGAAATAAGATACTTCAATAAAATATTTTTAAAAACTATTAAACATGATAAGCAGGCTGTCAAAGTTTGGTCCCAAACTTTTGCAATCTGCTGCTCCCACTAAAAAAAGCTATTAAATACAGTTATTTTATTTGGTCTCAGACTAAGTACAAAAAAAGTTAATCTTACCTTCTTCTCCATAATAGTAACAACATCTGGAAGACCACCAACCACTCTACCACGATCTGAAGATGTAAATATTAAAATAAATTCTTGAATCATATGAAGTGCCAAAGTACTCAAAATTAAGTAAATAAATGAATAAACAACTGAATATATTATTTTATTTTGAAATCATTCATAAGAGCTGATTATTATGAAATAGTTTTCATTATATTTCTGAACAAAATTTACCATATTACATATAATTTTATAATAGTGCTTTGTATTTCATCATTTCATTATGTTTTTCATTTCACGACCACTCTTATATCCTTTATGATCAATTACTTTACCCTTTACAGTTGAAAACAATTGGGAGGGTTTAAATTTAATAATATATGTTATTTTTTTAATTATTTTTGGTACTTTGGTTCTAAATAGAATCAAAGGATCGCTAACATAACATGAATATACTCACTCTTTTCAGCAAATGCTGCTGCCCTTAAAGACACAAAAAAAAGCCTGATCGTCAATTTCATGTCAAGATGGAACTAATATTTTGTGTTGTGCTTTACTTTTGGAAGAGCCTGGAAAATTAATTATATAGAGAAAATATAAAGATAACCAATCCACAAGTCTAATTAAAATTTGATAAATATGGGTAAAAAAATTCTCTTACTTCAGTCTTTGAAATTCTGCATAGGCATCATTGTAAGCTGTAAAAAAAGAAAAGCATTTCAAACTACACTTTTAATAATCTGAATATCAGTTATAGAAAATGTAGCTGAAAATTTAATTAACCTAAAATAACCTTTGCCTCTCATCACTACTGCTAAAGTCTGAGACATAATAGCTGTCTGGAAAATATTTCTTTGAAATATCTGATGTGCTGTGGTGTTAATATTTCATACAGAGATACAGAGAGTTTTTTAATCACTACATCAAACATTAAATTAAATAGTCATTTGTAGGAAAATATATTTTACATAAATACAATATACCTTAGCATTAAATATTTGGTAAAGCAAATTGCATCATTACAGTGCCATATGTCTATCAGAGTTTGCCTTCACACTTGGTTTTCTGTCAACTTATAGCTTTTGTCAATTATCCAATTAACATTCCACAGGCCCATGTGCACTGTTTTGCTCACTTCCGTTTCCATTGGCCCTTGATTTTTTGTTTGTCATATAATCCTTGCACTTTTCCTCAGTTGGGGCGAGTTCTTGTACTCTGTTCTGATTTTGTATTTGTTTAAACTTAGTTAATAAAGATCATGTTTATTTCTTTGAGCTGTGCTTGGGTTCATCCTTGCTTTGGTGCTCCAGCACCACGTGACAGAAGAACTTGCCAAAACAAAGAACACAGCATGAAGGCACCAGCATGACAGGTGGGGCCCACGGCCGGTCAGAGGGCAGACTTTGCTACATCTGTCACCTTCGGCTTTCACATAAAAAACTCTATCAAATACAAAAGAACCATTATGCTATCTTTTATACCCGTGCTAGTTTTCACTGCCATTTTTAAAATACTTTAAGGAGTAAGCAGTTAATTACATAGTAACCTCAGAAATGTTGTCTCTTATCCCAACAAGGTTTTTTTTTTTTTTTAACCACTTTCAACTCACCGTAGGTTTCCATGTCAAATTACTATTTTTATATCACTAGGAACCCAGCCTATAATCCCTTTTTGTGTCATCTACTGAAGCTGCACAGATGAGGTGTTCCGTTACATATATAAAAAATTTACCAATTACACTATCACTAGATGAATAAACATAAAAAATGAACAGCTGGTGGTGTAGTGGTTAAGGTGACAGGCTTATACCGAAAAGTTGCCAGTTCAATTCCAGCTATTGTACCCTTGATAAAGATACTTAACCTGAACTTCTACACTAAAATATCCAGCTGTAAAAGTGGATGAATGTAGATAGTTTATGCTGTGTAAGTTGCTTTGGATAAAAGCATCTGCTAAGCAACTAAACTTTAATTGTGCAAACCCTATCAAAAGCTGCAACAGAAGGGCAATACTTTACAAGTCAAAAAATGTAGGTTACCTAGCTTGATGTACTGTGATAGCTAGCTACAAGCAAAAATGTCTACTTGAAAAAGAAAAGATATGACATACTCAGAAACAGGAAATTACACTAGAAACTAATATTAAATGTAGTAACTGTCGATGGCTTTGTTATTCCTTTTTGGAAACAATTGGAAATCCCCATTGTTTAGGGTAGCTAGAGCAATTATGTTACGTTACAGCAATAAACTTAAGCTTATGGTGAGGAAAGTGTTTTAGTGGACTGGTTTCCCCCTGCACTGATACAATTTCAGCTAGTTAAAGTATCTAGACACTGTCTTTGGTTAATTAAAGCAAACATTCTTTAAAAACCTATTTAATTCTCCCCATATCCGTGTGGGTTTCCTCCCACCAAAGACTTGCGGGTTAGGTTCATTGGCCATGCTAAATTGCCCTGTAGGTGTGTGTTTGTTGCCCTGCGATGGCCTGGCGTCCCATCCTGGGTGTATCCCTCTCGTGCGCCCTATGCCTGCCGGGATCGGCTCCGGCATCCCCTTGACTCTCTCCGAGGTAAGCGGTTTTGAAAATGGATGGATGGATGGAAAATAAAATTAATTTAGTTTTCTTAGTTTATAAGTAAAACGGCTGAATATGGAGAGCTTAAATGTCTTTTACGGTGTGGTGATGCCATAAACACAAGGCCCTATTTATATCCCAATATTAAGCAGATTACACTTTTTTACCTTTTTAAAATAAACAGATTAATAAAAAGGACATAAAAAAAATAAAAAAATAAAATAAAAAAAAGATAGTATTGTTGGTTTTGTTTGTCTACTTGTATGGTTTTGACTAACACTGTTATTCCTGCATACAGAATTTTTTTTCCTTAATTTTGGTCATTACTTTACTGAATCCTTTTACTGAGTCCAAAAGTAAAAACCCAATAAAGCAAATTATCTGATGCTACCATTATTTGATGCTATTGGTGGCATTCCAGGGTTTAAGCATTCCGTTTTCAATTGATTTCTAGAGAAAGAGAGTGTAACAGATTTACCTTGTCCAGAAAGATCAAAGGTGCGAGTGTGTGACTTAGTGGAATCCAGGATCTCAATGGTGTAATGGCCCTTTTCTTTGTCAGTAGGCTCACAAATCTGCATCCAGGCCATCTCGGAGGTGCCACCAATTCTCATCTTCTCAGAAGAGGAGATCTTACTATCTCTGAATATTTAGACAAAAGAATGTTTGAAGAGCATTGTGTCTTTAACTCAAATCTAAGAGCCACACACAGGAGCACAAAAATGTGGTATGCAGTATATGCAGTGCATAGGGGCACCACAAGGGGGGGTGGGGTCCGTTGGGCTAAAATCATACTTTTAAAATCTTCTTTCATAATACGTAGTAAATAATCAAAAGCTTATTTGTTAAAAAATAAAACATTTTTATTTAACTTTTGTTTAGCATTTTAAATGTATTTTATTTTATCAAGTGATTTGCATATCAACCGATCACCCTCCGACATTAGTCTGCTACTCTTACTAAGTCTGCAGTGTTGCCATGTTCGTGGTTTTCCAGAAAAATTGGGTGTCAGTGTGTGTCAGGGCCTGGTAATATTGGCAAAAAAAATGTTTTAACTGATTTCTAAAATGATTGATAAATGTTATTTTTTATATCACACTATGCTCACTGAAAAATCCTTTTTCATAGTAATTAAACAGCCAATTCCAAATATCCAAGAAGCTTATTTTTACTAATTATTTGTGAGATGAATCTGGGTAAAATTTGTGTTAAATGTTGTTATGGTTATGGCGTTAAGTATATTTGGAAGGCATAAATAGTCCCATAGATACAAAATTCCCAGCATGCCTAGCAAAAACAAAGTAAGTCAACACAGTCTTAAGCAAACGTTTAAATTTAACCTCAAACATTTTTGTATAGATAGCTCATACCACTTCTTGGTCTTCAAGTCTTCAGTTACCTAGAGATTCACAATACTAGAGTTCTATACAAATTACTGATCATTGGCATACCTGTGGAACCAATGAGTTTTCATCTCCTCTGTGTAGTACGTCATGTAGCACTGTAGTCGAATACCCTCTGGGGTGCACTGTATCACCAGTTCAGATGCAGATGATCCTGAAAGGAGAATATTTTTCAGAGGCAAAAAATTCTAGGCCTTACTCACGTGGAAAACCCCGGTTCACATGTCTGGACATTTTGCCAAATTAACTTTATAAGGACCCAATGAAGATTTGGAGCGAGGGTCTAACACTGCGCCGAGAGTGAAATGTGTGAGTGTGGAGCAACACAACAGCCAAACCATAAAATGAGAGTGAAATATATATTTATTATTTACAAATCTAACCAAAACTTAAGGACACACAAAAAATCTCAGATAAGGCCGAAATGCTTGGCTGCTTAAATGAGCATTTCATTGCCTCTGGTTCCTTGTTTGACTCCTCCAACATTCTTCATGAGAATCGCCCAACTGGTCGTTCGAATGGAAATGTTACATTAAGTCAATCCTTTAGTTTTAACCCATTTGCAGTCTCAGAGGTGTATAAAGCCCTTAAACTTTTACACATCAGAAAATCTGCAGGTCCCGATAACGTGGAGCCATATTTCCTAAAGCTAGCAGTGGATTTTATCGCACCACCACTAACATATCTTTTCAATCACTCCCTGGATACAAAAGAAATTCCTCTTACATGGAAATCTGCCTTCGTTCTTCCTCGGTTAAAAGGTGGTGACCCGACAGACTTAAACAACTATAGACCCATCTCCAAACTGTCTGTCCTGGTCAAGATTTTGGAATCTCTCGTGAGCGAACAATTGAAAGAGTTTTTATCTACACACAAAATTTTATCAAATTTTCAATCAGGTTCTAGAAAAAAAACACAGCACAACTACTACACAAAAAGCAACACTGTGCAGCCATCTTCATGGATTTATCTAAGGCTTTTGATACTGTGGATCACGCAGTAGTAAAACAAAGACTCTTCAGTGTAGGATTGTCAGAACAAGCAGTCTGTTGGTTCGGAAACTATTTATCAGGCAGATCTCGGTGCGTGCAGGTAGATGGTCTTACTTCTAGGTCCCTTAGTGTTTCCAAGGGCGTGCCCCAGGGATCGGTCCTGGGACCACTCTTATTTATTTTATATATTAACAGTCTCGATCAAAATGTCTCCAACGCAAATTTAAATTTTTTTGCCGATGATACTGTGATATACTGCTTTGCATCTACATCAAACCAGGCTCTTTGTCAGCTACAACTTGCTTTTAACACTGTACAACGTACCTTGTTTGATTTAAGACTTGTTTTGAATGCCGAAAAAACTAAACTCATGTTTTCAAACGCAAAATCAAACCGACTGAACCTCCCATCTATCACAACTTTTCAGGAGTTTGAGATTGAGTTTGTATCTCAATACAAATATCTTGGTATCATAAGCAATTGGCAAAAAAACTTAAGGTGAAATTGGGTTTTTATTTTAAAAACAAGCCGTGTTTTTCCTTCAAGGCCAAAAGAGACTTGTTGCTGATACCTTTATGTCAGTGCTGGACTATGGTTGATGTTATATACATGCATGCATCCATTCAAAGCCTAAAAACGTTAGATTCTGTCTACCATGGAGTGCTGAGGTTTATTACAAACCTTAAAGCCCTTACTCACCATTGCTCTTTGTATGCTCGGGCTGGATGGTCTGCATTATCCATCCGTAGACTAAATCATTGGAATACTCTTATATATAAAGCCATACTTGGTCTGCTTCCATCTTACAAATTTACATTCAAGAGAAAAGTACGGGAAGATACTGCCTTCATTTCCAGGACCTATTATTATTATCAGTCCCACACATTCGGTCGGAGCTGGGAAAAGGAGCGTTCAAGTATGCTGCTCCCTTTGCTTGGAATCAGCTGCAAAATGCCCTGAATCTTCGGGAGCCGGTTTCATTGTTTGTTTTTAAAGTATTTTTAAATGACTTGGAGGCTGGCAATTCTGGCTGTAGATGTTATTACTGATAAATCATTTAATCCCCGTTTTGATGATTTTATGGCATGCACTTTTGATATTTAATGACCTAGTAACTGATTAATTCTTCTCATTTGCAAATTGATATATATATGTTTTAAGTCTATGTTTTCTGTTTTTATGACTGCAACCTTGTTAATTGTGCTGCTGCCAGGACGCTTTTGGAAAAGAGATTTTTAATCTTAATGAGTTTTTTTCCTGGTTAAATAAAGGTATTAATAATAATTATAAAAATAAGTTTGGTTCCACTGGTGGTAATCACACTCCGGTGAAAACAATCAAAGGCTCTTCAAAAGAGTCAGCAGGGAGAAAGGTTAGTTACTCTGGGAAAGTCTACGGTTTGGTGGCTGATGTACTGGTGGGATGTGCTATTATTTAAGTTGGAAGATTGTATTATTTAAAAATTTACTGTTTATGTTAGTGTTTCACCCAGTAGGGTGGTTTTGTTTATAATATTGTCCTTTGTTATATTCCGTTTGTCGTCTCATTAATAATGCCAAATAAAAGGTGTCAATGAAAGCCCAGTCTCCATGTCTCTGCCCACCCCCAGACTGGGGACGCCCAGGCATGCTACAGAAGAAAACTAATCTTCTAGCAGGCAGGAGCCATAGACCCAGAAAAAGCTACAGGTTCCCTTATACCTAAAATTGTCGACGACACCCCAATACAAAAACTGATTTATAGGAAGACGATTTCATCGGCAATTTGCTCACGTTGTTAACATTAATTTAAACAAATATTTTCTGTATATTCAAGTCAAAGCAAAGAAATCCCATCAAAATTGGAATTAGGGATCTACTTATATACACTGATAATTAAGCTGGGAGTAAATCAACATTTATTTCTTTTTTTTGTATTTTGTTTCTTCTACTCATAAAAATCAAATACTATGAATTATGTAAAATGCGTTTAGCAGGTCACCAAAGTTTTTATTTGGTCCAAGACTAAGAGTGCAAATGAGTGTTTCAGGAAAACAATATTTACATACCAGCAATATGGGCAATGTCATTGATGATATCTTCAAAAACTACAACAGAGAAAAATATTATTTGCCCAATCAAATAAATACAATAAATACTAGATCAGGAGACAGTGACAGAAACATGAGCTGATGACAGAATGTATGCTATAGTAATTTTATGAAGTGAAATATGAAATTACCTTTGCCAGAAATGTCAAACAAAGATGCATCTTTTCCTCTATCATCACTGAGTGTGGCTTTGTAAATACCTTGGTCTTTCCTAGAAAACTAGACGGGAAAAGGATAAACTGTAATTCCAAGCTCCCTTTTCATTCTGCTGAGCGTAAATGTAAAAATGGAACAGGCAAAGTTCACAACAAATAGATAATATGGAATGAATGATGAGAACAAAACCAAAAAATCTGTACCCCATCATGACAGAAAGCATATAAAGTAACTAAAGTGACAAAAATAAGACAGTATCATTGTTAATGGTATTTCTTCATATTTCACATATACAAATTTCAGTTTTAGTTAAACATTAAATATTTAAAATAAAAAATAAAAAACCTTTTTTTTTAAATAATAATAAAGGTAGCTAAAACTACTTCCAATAATGTGATGAGTCCTCTACATTCACTCTTTCCACTATTCTACTCTCTTTTTGAACCAATTACCATTGGGATAGGTAGGGTGCAGGTTCCTGACATCACAGTAGGTGGCACTTCGAGAATAATTTCCTCATCGTCCTTATACCAATGGAATACAGTCTCCTTCTTCACATTGGCTACCTATGTCACAAGCACAGGGATCCATTAATGATTCAGGGAAGAAATACCAAATGTACATTTTGGTGCTTTTTGATTAACCTTGTACTACCTTGCAGATGAGCATCACAGTGCAATCTTCCTCCACAGTGAAAGACAAATAATCCTGAAAGTGGGGGCCTATGATAAAAATAAGGAAAATAACAAATAATGAAATAAATTAATATAAGGAAAACATATTGTTTATATATAGAAACATAATACATTTTTGAGAAGAGAGACTTCTCAAGAGACTGTCAAGGGCAGAACTGTTAGCTCTGTAATTACATCCTGCTGCATCTGCCTACCAATAGCAGCCATCACGTGGTTCATATTTACTAGGACACAACTGAGAATACGTTGCAAAAGACATTAATCCTTTTGTGCAAAGATGTTAACATGTAATTCACATCATATAGTTCCCTTTATTTTATTAGCGTTAATTAAATGTGTGGCACCAGCCGCCCCCCGGACACTTGAAGCTGGTAGGGAGGTGCACCTCGTAACAAACGTCCTCAGCACAGGCCCTTTAAAACACAGGGGTGTTTTTATTATTACCTGATCTCGTTTTACTCGTGTCCAAACCGAAGCGATGTGCTGGATGTTACTTTTCACGCCGCGTTTTTAGGAATAGAAAACCGCTCAACAATAAGTTTAGCTAAAAAGCATCAACCATCTATAACGCTTTAATCCCAGCTAACCAATCAGATTGAAGGATGGGGGGGACCAACACTACAACAACTAGACAAACATGAATAAACATACATTTTGTTGGTGTCAGAGAATTAATGCCTGTCTGACACACAATGACTTGTGTTGTGTTTATTTTAGACTGGTAGGACAATCTGATGAGGTATTTTGCACTGTAAAATCATCCTTGTTTATTTTAGGATGGATCCATGGATATAGCTATAATTTTGCGCTACGGCAGGAAAATCTGACATGGTAGGACAAATTGACACCATGTGTGTACCTTGTCTAGCTAGCCTAACTTTTCCATGAAACAAGCTAACAAAGTAAAAATGAACACAAATAGTAAAAATAGTAATCTCTGAGGTCACTTGATACAACAGAACCGTGTATTATTGTATCACACATTTGTTAGACCTACATGCTTATTATTTGGGTTCCTCCAGAATGGCATTTATTTTTAAATCATAGAAATATAAATATAATTTTTCTACACTATATAGGCCTACCAGGGGCGCCCCGCCCCATTGGGGTCCTGGGTAGTCAGTACCACTTCCCCCCCCCCACTTCGATGCCCCTCTAGGCCTACTATATTACTTGTAAAAATAAATAAATAAATAAATAAATAAATAAGAATATATATATATATTTTTTGTAGTCATGTTTAGTTTTGTTATACCATAAATATATAAATTTTATCATGATTGAAAACTTTTTTTAAATAAAACTTGATGGCTTACCTTGTTTCCTGATGTACTCTTTCCTTTGGAATTCAGCCTCCTTTAAAGCTGCCTTGAAAACTGCAAGAGTAAAATAGTGAATAAAGAGTTAATTAAACCAATATCTCATACGCTACAAATAACTTCTGAAGTTATTATTATTTATATGAAAATTCTCATACCATCACCAATGAGGACCAGGGATGATTGGTTCTTTGCCTTTCCATCTTGTATCTGAACTGTGTAGGTGCCCTCACTCTCTTTGGTGAAACGATCCACTATCATTTCAATGATACCAGTCTCTGCATTGTGGGTTAATTTGTGACTCTGGAAAATATGTTAAAAGAAGATAATCCAACGTTTGGTCTGCATAACAATTCAGAAATAAAAAGGTGGCGGGAAATAACCATTATATTATTTTTTCGTAATATGAATTTTGAATAACTTTTTGTCTTTTCTCCCCAAATTGAATTTAGAAATCTGGCAACCACACACGGAATTTAAGGAAGTCTCCTCCAATTCAGGCATGTTCAAGCCTCATATAATTTAACACACTACAGGCACCCATATAGAGAGACGAGCATTTCGGGAGCCAAGTGGCTTTAAACTTAAGAAAAACATTATGAATAGTAACAAAATCTGGCTCACACTAAATTTAATATGAATATGATACATCCATAAAGAAATATAGAATATAACACTAAAAAAATTTGAATACAAGAAAAAAAAAAAGAGCATACAAGCACATCTCAGTAATATCTTCTTCTGATTAAATGTTTGTAATTTTCTATGTTAAATTAACATTATAATGTGATATATAAACTGACTTATTACTACCTTTATACAGAACCTATCAATGTGGAAGGTTAGGTATCAAAATTCTTAATTCAATAGTTTTCAATTTTCCAGCCAGTGTGTGAAGGGGAGAACGGAAATAATATAACGTGAAACATTTTTGCCTTGGAGTTTGCTGAAGGAGGTGGTTGAGCCTTTTAAGTTGAGACTGACATTATATTGCAATTACATTATATTGGTGTCTGAATGTGATTAAATTAGCTGAATATTTTTCTTTTTTTACCCCAAACTCCACAGAGACTGATAAAAATGATTTAATGATTTAGCTTACTTCACTGCTAATGATCTCTTTCTCATTGGCAATGAATCGGTAGGAGACAGAGGAGGATATCTTCAAAGCCTGCAGCCAGAAACGCACACGACCTTTCTCCAAAACTTCATAGAACAGCTCAGTCTTCAAAGGAATTACTGAAAAAAAAGTTTATTTTTATGAGGCTCCAGAAGAAATATGAATAGCCTACCACTAGTAAACAAGTTCAGGTTCTATTAGCCTTTATTTTCCAGCTGGTCTTGAACTTAAAAGTTAAACTTGTAACAGTTAACTTTTCAGTCCAAAGTCCTAAGTTAGAGCATGTGGGTTAGTGTTTGTATAAAGAGAATTATATTGTCAGATGAGGGGTTTTTTTCCTTTTTGGAAGTAATGTCCAGCCTTTAGGCGTTTTTGTTTTGCTGCCTTCTTTGAAATGCATTATTTCATAAATGCATCACAGTTTAGATTTCCAAATAATAATTGACAGACTAGTATTCAAATATTCTTAAATTGATCTTCATTAGGCAGGATCAACTATAAATAATAAACTTAAGTAATGCTTGCACAAATATAACTACATTTAAGGGAACTAGGCCACAAACTTAGCAACAACCTAGCAACAAATTTAAACTTTAGAAAAACATTATGTACCATGACAAAATCTGACTCATACTAAGTTATGATAATAATGAAGAAAAGAAAAGATATAATTTAAAACAGAAAAATGGGAAGACAAAAGATGAACAAGAAAAAAGCGCATTTGACTAATATAGTGAAGTAAGTATGCTTGGGTAAACTTTCGCTTCTTTAGCTACATCTCCTTAAAAAAATTACCAGCCTAACAGAGAATTTCAAACTGAACCTCGACAGCTATAAAATGTTCTGGTTTACTGGAAGTACAGACTGTAGGAATCGTTCCTAAGAGATTTTAAAAATAGTGGGGTACAGTGGGTATTTTGGTTTAATTCCCAATTTATTCAGTGAGATTGATTCACAATTGTTTGATTGGATTACACATTTCAATTCTTTGTTCATGCATTAAATCAAAACAAATCAGGCGCATAGAGCGACCTTCTGTGCATTAAGTAAGAATAACAGGGAGTGCCGAACAAAATCAAACCCCTATTGTGCACATGATAATGAAATTTGCGATTAACGCTGCTACTTTTTTATCACAATTTCTTCATCGTGGTACCAAATCTGAGAAGTCAAAGTGGGCTATTAACCCTGGGACGCAAATAAAACATATAATTACACCAAATACAAATTTTTGACAGTATACAGGTATGTCAGGTTGCGTGTGTATTGTTTATGTGCATTCTGTGCAAGATTTCAGTCAGAGTAATATATGAGACAAATATTAACAAAACTTCATGCCAGGTAATAATGGAAATACACAATCACCACACACAGCCTCACATGCAGGAAGAGAAATACGACTTACATACCAATTAGAATTAATTAGTATGTAATTAATATACGTGCTCCAGGTTTAGTAAAGTTGAGAATATTCATTACACCATACTAATTTTGAGAACAAACACCCCTATTCTGTTCAACATTCAGGAATGTAAGCTGTAATGGGTCAAAAGCTGTAGGCTTGTGGCCTCCAACATTTGCTATCAAAACACGCACTCCACTCCTCGTCTTCACCCATATGGAAGGGCTTGATCTGGTGCCATGATTTGTTTAATACATTTCAGAAATACTAAGGCCAAACGTGTGAAGCCCAAACTAACCTACTCAGACAAGGAATACGAGACAGTTTCAACAGGGCTATATTTATTTAAAATGATGAGCTTAAAAACATTTTCATTTTTGAAAGATAAATATATGTTGTTGGGTGCCATTGGGTCTCTGAGCCTAAACAAATGTTTAGTGAATACTCACTTGGATGCCTGATAGAATAGCTCAGCTCCAGCATTGTTTTCAACTCTGCAAAAGAGGAAAACTGTTCTGTAATCTAGTTGAACAAGCTTCAACAGTTACATTTCGATACTGCAATGTTTTCTGCATAACTTCCCATGCAATGCAATCCCTAAAATGTTCAGTTTCAAAGATAAAACTGTAAAATTCTAAAGTCAAAACCATTGACCACATACCTTCCTCCTTGAGAATATGGCTGGCAGAGACACCGTCAGTCTCAGTCACAAAAACAGAATAAGTTCCCAAATCTTCTTTATCAGGGCTCTTGAACTCAAGTTTGGATCTTAAAAATAAATATTTACATTTGGCATTTATTTGTTATTTGCAGATTTTTAACAAGGTCAAAAACTTAGTTCTAGCGACTCTGCATTGGTTGTCGGTAAATCTCAGAATTATTATTAAAATGTTTCTTATGCTTACCCTTTACAAAACTTTGAGGCCCCTGAAATCATCTGAAAGGGGACTCTTGGCTGTTAGAGTCAAGGTTAAGAACTAAAGGTGACAGAGCATTTGCTTTAAAAGCCCTGAAACTCTGGAACATCCTACCTTTGAACATTAAAACAATGTTTTCTTTAAAAAAATCTCTTTTTAAAGACAAATTTGAATATAATATATTTTACTATTATTGTATTATATCATTGCCCCATAGCTTTTTTTTTTTGGTTTGTTTTTTGTTATTTGTACTGATGGGAAGCACTTTAAGCTAGAAGCTAGAAAATACAAAGATTACTATTGGTTTTATTATTATTGTAGTTTCATTATGGAAATGTATTGGCTACTTTAAATCAGAAAATGAGACATTAGCCAGACAACTATTACAGAGGGCAGCTCTGTCAGCATGCCTAGCACTGAGGGAAGTGGCACAGGTTTGTTTTATGCTCAAATGAAGAAATAAATTAACCAAATGATTTCAGCTGTTCAGCTTAAAATCATGTGAAATTCTCCCCATCAATTAGCACTTATGAAAATTTATCCCCATCATAATTTCATCACATGAGCTTTTGTAACCCTCAGGGCCATTAACTTATTGTATCGCAAAAGAACATATATACAGTGCCTTGCACTGTATTCAAACCCTTGATCCATTCTCTCATATTACTGAATTACAAATGGTACATTTAAATTTTGTTGTTTGATATTTTATGGTACATTCAAAATCAATCATTGTAAGGTGACATTTTAAATAAGGTGTAAGGTTTTATGAAGGGAAATATTTCTATAACAAAAAATAGAAATATGTTGCTTGCATATGTAATTCTACTCCTGTGCTGTGTAAGCTCCCATTTAAACAGATGAAGATTTTTTCCCTAAGGACAAAGTTACCTTACCATTGGCCTCCTACTGTGAACCATTAAAGTTGCTATCACATTTCCTGGATAAAAACACCACTGTTGAAGGGTCATTTGTCAGGCTGTGAATCGGAAGAAAAATGAAGACCACCTTCAGAGTTAACGTTAAATAAAAGATAAAGTAATACAAATGCATAGATTAAGAAAAGGGTACAACACAATATCTATGTGTTTAGGTATCCCAGTGTGCACAGTAGGATCAATAATTAGGAAGTGGAAGCTGCATCGCACCACCCAGGCTATGCCAAGAACAGGGCTTCCTTCAAAACTCATTACTCAAACAAGAAACTTGCGAGAGAAGCCTCACAGTGACAAATCCTGAAGGAACTACAGAATGCAGTGGCAGTGGCCCAGCTGCAATGTTGGACAAGATTTTGTGGTCAGGTGAGACCAAAGAATGACCTTTTTAGTCAAAACTCAAAACGCTACATTTGGCAAAAAGCTACACTGGTCATGCCCCAAGACGAACCATCCCTACAGCGAAGTATAGAGGTGGCAATTATACCAAGAAAATTTGGGCCAAAAGCACTCCAACACTGTGTGCAAAGCTGGTATATGCTTACCTCAAAGAATTAAATCTGTTATTGCAGAGAAAGTTGGCTCTACCAAATATTAATGTGTGGGGGTTGAATACTTATGCAAGCAACACATTTCTGTTGTTTCTGGGTTTTTTGTTATAGAGGCATTCAATCAATATTACCGCAAAATAATTTATTTATACGTTTTAAAATAAAATATAAAACAGAAGAAAGTTTCAATGTACGTTCGCGATTCAGAAATATGAGAGAATTGGTTGGCTACTTTTGCAAGGCATGTGTGGATATGTATTTTAAAAATTATAAATTTATTTGAGACTCCTATAATTCAACTATGTACATCAAAGTTCAAAGTTTGCATTTCCATTGGCTAAGTTGTTAAGGAGCAGAGCAACAAACTGGATGTTGTAGAGATGTTACTTCGGATGAATTGTCATAGAGACAGTTGGTGTGGGAACAGATTATCACTGAGACAGATCGTCCAGGGGGTGAATTATTACGGGGACAAATTGTCATGGTGAAATTTTTATCTGCTACAAATAGTTGTGGGGTCGAATTCTTGTAGGGGCCTACTGTCTGGGACCAAATTTAATGGACCCATTCCATGTATTTTTTCATTCCAGTGTCAAACCAACCTACACACTATTAAAGAGGCAATGTTAGGAAAAAACTAAACAATTAATTCACCACCTTCTGGTTAACAGTTTATATTTTAAAAAGGAGGCAGGGTACTTTGTTTATTCTGTTTGGAATATTATAAGGTTTGAATAGGTTATTGATTGAAAGTAAAAATAGGTCAGGTAGACCAAGAAAGATTTCAGCAACAACTGCCAGAAGAATTGTTCGAGATACAAAGAAAAACCCACAGGTAACTTCAGGAGAAATACAGGCTCTGGAAAAAGACGGTGTGGTTGTTTCAAGGAGCACAATATGACGATACTGGAACAAAAATGAGCTGCATGGTCACGTTGCCAGAAAGAAGCCTTTACTGCGCCAGTGCCACAAAAACGCCCGGTTACAATATGCCCAACAACACCTTGCCATGCCTCACAGCTTCTGGCACACTAATATAGAGTGACAAGACCAAAATAGAGATTTATGGTCATGACCATGAGCGTTATGTTTGGAGAGGGGTCAACAAGGCCTATAGTGAAAAGAATACCATCCCCACTGTGAAGCATGGTGGTGGCTCACGGATGTTTTGGGGGGGTGTGAGCTCTAAAGGCACGGGGAATCTTGTGAAAATTAATGGCAAAATGAATGCAACATGTTATCAGAAAAACCTGGCAGACAATTTGCATTCTTCTGCTCGAAAGCTGCGCGTGGGACGCTCTTGGACTTTCCAGTATGACAATGACATCCAGTGGTTACAGCAGAAAAAGGTGAAGGTTCTGTAGTGGGCATCACAGTCTCCTGACCTTAATATCATCGAGCTACTCTGGGGAGATCTCAAACATGCGGTTCATGCAAGATGACCAGAGACTTTGCATGACCTGGAGGCATTTTGCCAAGACAAATGGGCAGCTATACCTCCTGCAAGAATTTGGGGCCTCATAGACAATTACAAAATGACTGCACCCGGTCATTGATGCTAATGGGGGCAATACACAGTATTAAGAACTAAGGGTATGCCGACTTTTGAACAGGGGTCATTTAATTTTTTTCTTTGTTGCCATTTTTTGTTTTATGATGTGCATTTCTGTTATAACCTACAGTTGAATATGAATCCCATAAGAAATAAAAGAAATGCGTTTTCCCTGCTTACTAATGTTTTCTTTAAAAATGGTACATATATTACCAATTCTCCAAGGGTATGCAAACGTTTGAGCACAACTGTATATATTTAGATTTCTACTCATTTGTGGTGGTTATATAGGTGAAAATGATCTATTATCAGCAATATTAGATTTATTTTCATATATACAAAAATATCAAGCATATTTTCACACCCCTTCTTTTAGAGAATCTTTAAGAGTAAATAATAAGAAGCAACAACTGAGTCATCTGGAACTTCATGCAAGATAAGTATTTGAAGAAATACATAGCACACATTTAATATAAATGATTGCTTACCGTTTTCCTTCTGTAATAATACTGACTCTAGAGAAGTCTTTGATTTCTGTGAAGGATTTTGACCAAACAAATTTTGAAATCTCTGATATTTCACACGCGTCAAATGACATGTAAATATTTCCTGTCTCTTCATCAACACCACAATGGATCTCTTTGGTACCTGATAGGTGAACAAGAGGACATATTAAGATATATTCTTTTAGTGTGCAACTTTCTCTGAAACCCTTCAGTTTTTCTAACAGAAAATAATTTTACTGCAACTTTAATTTAAGGCACATTATCCTATGTTCAAAATGCATTACCCAGCCTAACAACCATCCATTCCTCAATAAATTGTGCAAGTATGAGTATGCACCCCCACCTCTCGACTATTACTCTGCACAAAAGGAATAGCTATCGAGATGAGGACAAAGGAATATTGATTACCTGGCAGGGCCTTCACACACACCAGCTCAGAGACATCAGAGGCCATTCCAAAACCCTCTGCATTGACTGAAAGCACTCTGAAGACATAGTTTTTATTTTTCTCCAGTGGAGATACCTTGATATGGAAATGGAGATGTTTAATTAAAAAAGAAGTCAAAATAAACATCCGCTATTGTTTGTTTAGGGTTTAAAACCACCTGACTTTTCAGGTTGCATTTATTTAAATGTTTACCTTTAGGTGACAGCATGTGACAGGGACTTCATTTACAGTGGACCACAGGCCTGAGCCCCACTCGGACACATCCACAATGTAACCCGAGATTGCACTTTTACCAGAGTAAACTGGGGCTTTCCATTGAATGACTAATGAGTCATTCCTGATCTCACAGAACGAAAGATCATGGGCTGGACCTGAAAGTCAAAAACACAAACTGTAAAGAGGAATGCAGAAAACTCAACTGCATTACTCACGTAGATAACTAATATTTTTTATTACGTGTGAAGATTTGTTAATGTTCGATTCCTAAAAATTATAACATTAAATGAAGGAACATAATCATATTTTTCCATAAGAAGTAATCCCCAGATGGAAATCATCACTCTATCATACGTTATGCAGTACTTCAATACTGAAAGCATGTATAAGCATTATAGAATGTGCATTGCTATAACCATTGTTATTTCAAAATGCAGGGAGCATGATGGGAGTGTCGTGGAAGATACTTCCCATTAATGAGACTGTTGTGTTGAATGCACCCTTCCTCTCCCACTAGTGGTGGGGCGCCAATGTCCCAAAAAAGTGGGGATTTAATATTTGGTATTTTTCTGCACTGTGCAGCATATTACATTTTTTGAGAATTAAAAACCCAACAACATTAAATGGGAGCGGGGCCGGACCTCTGACGAGTTTATAAAGTAATCCATTCAGGGACTGATGATTCTAGCATTTCTAATTGAGTATTCTAATAATAAACAAGGGGACTTGCACATAATGTCTTATTGGACAAAACAGAAACAGTATTATAGAAAATATAGTATATAGTCTCTTCATTGTTGAAATAACATTTGAAAGGAAATGACTCCTTTCCAACCTCTTATCTGCCAGGATCTGGAGACCAGAGCAAGGTCACTTAAAGGATGGGGATTTCAAGTCATATAGCCCTTCTTCAGGAACCAGGCACATCAATTCCTCCAAGCAGACTATCAATCGCATGTGACATCACCTGTACCAATTCAAACTGTTTTGAATCTGTAGTGAGTGTTACATTTAACAAATCCAATCAGCACAGGTTGGTAAAGTGGATAAATTCCACAGAATAAAGAGTCTTACTCTCTTTGTCGTTTCTTTTGCTCTCCATCTGAAGAAGAGTTCTTCCATAAGCTCTGGAGAAGTTAGGCCTAGCCCTTGTGATGAGACTTGCAATCTCTGACAAGTGAACTTTTGTCTGGTAGGCTAAGGGACTCTTCTGCAATAGGGCTAACAACTCGCTTCAGTAAACCAGTCGCGAGGGAAAAAATCACCGGAAAACTGAGTTCTAGTTCCTGTGTCTAGAAGTTGGTTTCATTGGAAAACCCAATCCAGGAGAAAAGCCTGTGAAGAAGGACCTCATTGAAATTTTTTTAAAGATTGATAAACATTTGTTGCCAATTAATAATAAACACTTTTTTGAGTAACGGTAAAGTGTCTACTCTCTCTACAAAGTTTGTGGAAAAATATTTTATAAAAAATATGTGGAAATAGTCAGGCAATATGATTTTTGGCAGAAGAAGTTCTTATTCTGCAGCAGCAGTATTCAAATTGCTTGTCTGTTGATTCTGGGCCAGGCCAAATCAAAATGTTATTGTGTCCACGATAATTCAATTTGCGATAAACTCAGCTGCTTTTTTATTGCAATTTTTTTTAATCGCAGAACCAAATCCAACTTTTCTAAAATCTGCCAAGGGGGCAGGGGCAGGTTTTGCTTATTTTGAAAACAAACGCAGAAGGGCACAAGGACTTGTACTTGCACCAACATGGTGGAACGCCCTTCCTGAGAACTACACCATCTTCAAGAGGAAACTGAAAAAGTGCTGTAGTTTTAGGGTTAAAGTGCAATACAAAACTGAGCAATCTTGCTCTATTGACAATGACTGAGATTTTAAGGTTTAAAATTAATGCTGAAAATAGATAACATATCAGTAAACATGCTTAGCTAACACAAAATCCACACATCATAATCTATGCTTAAACATCAAAATAAGTAAACAACGAAAGTAATTTAAGCATGAGCATCCAAACAACAGTTCCTAGGGGGAGGGGGCGAGGGACTGCTTACCTTCTGAAATTTTGTGTGCCTGTGGACTAGTGTCTATCACTTCCCCCTGTTTAGTTCATATAGAGCAACTTGGTGTCCAAAATGTTAATGCCTCAGCTTACCAAGCATTTTGGAAAATACTATGTGGAAACAGTTTGGGGAAGGCACTTTTCTATTCCAGCATGCACAAAGCAAGGTCCATAAAGGCATGGTTGGATGAGTTTGGTGTGGAAGAACTGGACTGGCTCTCACAGAGCCCTGACCTCAACCCTATCGAACACCTTTGGGATGAACTATAACGGAGATTGCGAAACTTAATTGCAAGTCACGTGGAACAGCTATCATAATTAATAAAAATATTCCTTTTACTCCGTCTGATATAATTTCGTAATTGAATGGGTGATATATTATAGTAACTGGGAAACTCAATAATACTGGCAAATATCTATGCTGATGAGAGGTCTATACGCTCAATATTAGCTATTCTACTTAACCTTCACAGCCACAACATAATTCTAGCTGGGGATTTTAATTTTGTGATGGATCCAGCAGTGGACAGATCATCAAGCAGACAACCTATATAAAATTATCTCTGTTAAATTATAGATAGAGATATCCATTATAATTATCTTTATTTGGAATAGAAAAATACCCAGAATAAGGATAACTTGCATAGGCCGAAATCAGCAATAGGAATAGGGTTGCCAAATTTTCAGCTTTATTACTGGGCTAATATAAAGTAATAAAACGATTATGGCCTACTGGCTACAAAAACAACCTCAATTATGGTTAAGCATAGAAAGGCCATGTTGGTCTCCCTCTTCTCTTTCAGCTTTGCTATTCTCAGCTCTACCCACTGTATTGCCTGAGTCACTACACAATCCAGTAGTCTCGCACGCACTCAAGATTTGGTCTCTCAGAAAATATTTTGGATGGCAAGCTGGTTCTCTCCAAAGCCCTCTCATCGAAAATCCCTCTTTTGCCCCCTCATTTAACAATACAATACATTAGATGATTGATTTAAAACAGGAATTCATAACTTTATAGACATATTCATTGATAAAGTATTTCCATCATTTGAGCAGGTCCAAAATAAATACAACCTACCTAGGTCTCTTTTTTTTTTTTTTTTTTGCAGGTGAGAAACTTTGTTTCAAATTTCCTAATTCCACAAATCAGTCCTTAATGGAACTGATACTTCTCTGGGATCCCCACAATAAAGCAGGTATATCATTTATATATGAGAAACTGTCTGAAGTTGACACACACAACAACTATGGAACACTTGAGATCTGGCTGGCAGGATGATTTAGGTGGGGAGATTGCAGAGGAGCAATGGCAGGCAGCCCTCAAACAGATTCATAGCTCTTCAGTGTGTGCAAGACATGGCCTTATACAATTCAAGATAATACATAGTTTACATCAGTCTAAACAAAAGCTCAATAAGATATTTCCAGATACAAACCCTTCATGTGTTCGCTGTGGGCTTGCATCATTAGGTCATATGTTCTTGCCCAAAGTTATCAAACTACTGGAGAAATATTTTTCTGACCTTAGCAAGAATATTGAATAGGCCTATTGATTTAGATCACTGAACATAGTCAAAAACACAATATGGAACACAATATGTTATCATTCGTCAACCGGGACGAAGATTCATCTTACTAAATTGGAAACAGAAACCTGCACCAACACAAACGATTCTAATGAGGGACATAATAAAACAGTAGTTAGAGAAAATGTAATTCTCCCTGAAAAAACGAGGAGAAATTTTACCAAAACCTTTTATAAATCCCTGCAATGGTATCGGATTTTCGGACGAGAGTTAAGATCGTCCTTTATTCCCAGCAAGTAAATAAAGATAAGGAATAAATGAATGAATAGAGTGTTGAGGTATCCATCACCACCACCCCCCTTTTTAAAAATATATATTTACAGTGAGGGAAAAAAGGTATTTGATCACCCTGCTGATTTTGTACGTTTGCCCACTGACAAAGAAATTATCAGTGTATAATTTTAATGGTAGGTTTATTTGAACA
>JAOVYW010033594.1:0-10000 GCA_025775045.1 Hiodon tergisus
GTATCTCTGTCTAGCAGATACAAGGTTGGTAACAGGTGTCTGAGGCAGGTGTAAGGTGTAACATTTTTCTATTTGGCAGGGCTGCTGAATGCAGGAGACAGGCTCTTGGAGGTGAACTGGCAGCCTGTGGAGGGACTGGAGCCCGAGCAGATTATACAGATCCTAGTGAGATCTTGCCTCTCTGTGTGCTCTCACACACACACACATGCACACGCACACGTGCACAAACATACACATGCACACACACACGCGCACACATACATATACACATGCACACACACAGACACAGAGTGCTGTGTTGCTTTGGTTTAAATGTTGCATTTTGTGCCTTAACCACACAGACCCATTCCCACGGCACCATCATGTTCAAACTGGTTCCCATCTCAGACAGACCAGTCAACAACCAGATCACGGTGAGCAATTTCAGTCTAGGACATATTTCAATATAAACAAAGCCCTGTAACATAAGAATATTTCAGTCTAGGACATATTTCAATATAAACAAAGCCCTGTAACATTAGGATATTTCAGTCTAGAACATATTTTAATACAACCAAAGTCCTGTAACATTAGGATATTTTAGTGTAGGAGAGATTTCAGTATCAATTTACGCCCCCTTATCTCCAGTAAGTTCCTGAATGTCTTTTTTTCACACTGTCTTTCTGATTAATTCTAATTTCTGAAAAACACTCCTTTGTTTCTCTTCCTCCCAACCCCTAGATGTTAGTGCGGGCTCTGGTGGACTACAGTCCACAGGAGGACACCGCGATCCCCTGTGCCGACGCAGGGATGGGCTTCTGCAAGGGTGATGTGCTCGAGATTGTTGACCAGACAGACGCCCTCTGGTGGCAAGCCAGAAAACTGGCTAGCACGTCAGCCTGTGCTGGCCTCATCCCCTCGGCTAACATGCTGAAAAGGTGCGTGGAGCAGCATGCTCAGGACCAAGCAAATGAAATTAAACTAAAGCATAGGCCTTTTTCGTTTATTTACTTCCTGTTTTGGTATCGGTTTCTCAGCAAACAAAGGGATACCTGGGGGTCCCAGCCTTGCCCACCTCACACCTGCACCAACGCGTGTAAGTAAGATAACATCGATCCCTTGTCCTCTGTCTGCTTATCTGTCCGTCCATCTGTCTCCTGTCCCCACTCCCTCGTCTTTCTACCTGACAGCCGGAGTCTAACCTGTGTCACCTACATGAGTGTTGGGTTCAGGTGGTACACAGCCCCTTGTTTCCGAGGGATGGCGGTTCTGTGAGCTCGGTGGTAAAAAGCAGCCTGTTACGTGGCTGATCTGCCTTTATCGTGGCTTGACAGGCAACAAGAGCCCTGTGTCCGTCACTCTCCTGGTGCGGGGTACCGGTATTCTGAAACAAAGGAATCGTACCCCCTGGTTGCACCTCAGTGCAATTGATTCTGACATGTTCCTATCATTTCCCATCAAAACAAAGATGTTGGTCTGTTTCCCTTTGCACTCTGCTGATCTGAAGTCAGCATTGCTGACGAAGGTAATTACCTCCTTACTTACCTAAAGCATGATGTAGAACTCATTCCAGGCAATACATAATAATACGTGTGTACTTTTCCAATTAATTTCATTGTAGTTTTTACTGCAAAACAAATAAGTCTGCAGTAGTGATTTAAAAAAAGACTATCCTTCAAGCGTAAATATTAGGAATAGATTTGTAGCTGTCCAAATGTGATGCAGTTATGGGTGAAGTGAAGTCAATGTGCTAATGATCATCTCCCTCTAAGGTCTAATGATCTTTCCCTCAGATGAAGACATGATGGCCATGGATGAGAAATGTGTTGAGACAGGTAACAAGCGCCATGCTCACCCAACATACACGTGTTCTCACCCAAAATCCATCTGTACTGCGTCTTTAAAATAGACATCAGAACGGCAGTCTTATTTGAATTCCATCTCTTTTCTCTACAGATGAGGAAGCATTCGAATCTGGTAGGTAAGTTTTTACCTTATAATATTGGTTTGACACAACCACATGGGAATTTACTTTCGTTTCTGTGCTCTGGGTCTGGTTGTGTCTTTTCTTCTTCTTCATCTCCACATTCATTTAAACATCATTTTAAAATTCTGTATTAGGAATTATTCAGCATGGGTTGGCTAAAAGAGAGCACTGTAAATCCGACAAGTCTTCTAACCGGTAAATTTATCTTTTATCATCTTCAAAATGGACTTTTGTCACCCAAGAGGAGCTCAGAGAAGGTGAACATTTTTATTTATCTTTATTTGGGGTGCATACTCTCAGATTTGCTTCTAGAAGTCACCTGTCCTGTGCAGTGTTCATGGTGTCCAGGCCCCTGATGACCATAACACTAACTCTCTGACCTGCTTCCTGATTGCAGAGGAGGGTGAATTCAGCAGCAACATCGAGGGCATCTATCTGGGTATGCTGTGGAAGTTTCCACTGTAGGATAACAACCTATTTTTAAAAACTCAAACATGCTCTTATTAACAGTACTGTTGTTTTAGTTTTTCCTCATGCCCTGGGCATCGGTGCCACGTGTCATCGCAATTGCTGCCTTGTTCATCGTTTCCGTGCGTTGTTTGAACGATCGACCCTTGCAGCGGGCTTCCGACGCAGCCTGCGTCTCTGCCAGAGGAAGTCCCACCGCGCCCCCATGGAGTCATTCTGCGTTCGCTGCCCTGCTGGAAGCCCTGGCGCTTTGGTCGACCCGTACCAGGAGGTAGTGCGCCACCAACGGCGTCCTCAGGACACGCACCGCCTCATCGCCCTCGTGGGTGAGCCCGTAGCAGCTGATGTTTCGGAGCACAGCGTTTTATTCTCCACCAAGTCTGAAACACTGGGTGGAGGTGATGGGGGGGGCTACCCAATTGAGCCTGTCTTCTCTTTCCAGGTCCATCCGGTGTTGGGGTAAATGAGCTTCGACGCAGGCTGTTTGAAATCAACCCCAGGACCTTCCGGGGTCCGGTGTCACGTATGTATTCTGGCTCTGCGTCCCTTCTTCATTAACTTTGGTGGAATTTCTCTTTTTTTATGTAAATGTTTGATGGATTTTCATTAAATATTAAAGTCAGTTTTAGTGGCTTATTCTATTGTGTTATCTTAGTGTGTGCTTTATTTTTTCTTACCAGACACAACTAGACCACCAAAGAGTTACGAAGAGTCAGGAAGAGAATACCACTTCATCAGCAAGGAGCTGTTTGAGAAAATGGTGGACAACCAAAGGTATTCCCTGTGCCCTGTATTTTAAACTCTGATGCGGTTTTAGTAGAGCAAAATCTTTTGATCATAATTTACCTAGCGGACGCACAAACCGTTCCATTTTCGGCTGCTTACCCCCTTTATCACCCTGTTTCACGACAGATTCCTGGAATATGGGGAGTACAAAGGTCACTTGTATGGCACCAGCACTGATGCCATCAGTGAGGTTCTGAACAAGGGGATGGTCTGCGTCATCGACATTGGGCCACAGGTGAGAAACGCCAGGTGGCCCATACGGCAGGCCACCAGTGTTAAACTGCAGCTGACCTGTACAGCAGCCATTGAAAACCTGTGTGGGTGCGTGCGTTTCCCTGCAGGCGATTCAGCTGGTGAAAACCCCCAAGCTCGGGGGCTACGTCATCTTCATCAAGCCGCCTGCCGCAGATCGCATGAAGTGCACGAGGAAGAACGCCCAGATTGTCACTGATTACTACGTGGACCGACCCTTCAAGGTGAGTCACGACCTTTTCTTATACGTGTGTGCTGGCGATTATCAAACCAACTGGACTTGATCTGAAGTGCAGGTCTCCATCATCATGAGTTTATGCTGAAGGGTAAGTGGTTCAAAGAAGGTGCTGTGCACCCTCGCGTTTACTATTTTATAAATGAAAGAAGTGAAAGAATATGATCAACACAATGTAGGATATGATTTTACCTAGTAACTCCGATTTTTCCTCTTGAGCGGTATCTGCCTGTTATACGCAACTCGCTGGGGTACACTAAGGTGTTGGTGGCGCAGAACTCAATCGCCAGCTGAAATGTTGAACGCGTCTCACCCGTTCCAGGACGAGGACTTCCAGGAGATTGAGGAGATGGGGAAGAGGATGGAGTCTCGGTACGGTCAGCTTTTCGACTCTGTGATCATCAACGACGGGCTGCAAGACGCCTGCGTCCAGCTGCTGTCGGCTGTACAGCGGGCACAGGAAGAGCCTCAGTGGGTCCCTGCTAGTTGGGTGCGACCACTTAATGAGTCCTGAGGGAAATGGTAAATGACGAAGACGAGAGAAGTGAGAGTGACAGAAAAAAACCGGAGGTGTGCGTGTGAAATACACATGAAAGAGAAACTGAAGCAAGAATGGGATTGCTGTGGAAAAGGAAATTGTGTGAAATAGGGAGGGAAACAAGACAAAACGGGATATAGATGGCGTGAGGAACCAGTAGTTGCAGGTCATAACCCAAAGAGGGCTTAATGCTGTTTTACTTTTTTGTAAGGGACTTAACCCAAATTGCCTCTGTGAATCTCTTGCTGTATGGATTAAAGCACCCTTCAACTAACACCCTTCAATTAATAATGTGAGCAGTTTCTGCTGTGCCAGGCAACTTTGATATAAAAGTGTGTCCTTTTGGGGCTATTGTCAATCACTGGCCATTGACCCTGTTCCTCTCGGGTAGCTCTTGTCGACCTCACAGTACATTTAGTGTGGCTTGGCAGAGATGGTTAAACTCATCTGCATTAGTCCATGCTTATGTTCTGTGTTACTTTACCAAACCGCGTAGCTCTCAGGGAAGTTTAGCGTTGTCTATTTATTGAAAGCATTTATTCATGATTGTTGGGAGTAGTGTCTTAAGGTGTGTTTTGGCTTTGAAGTTTCTAAATGACCCCCATACCCATGTGCATGATACTATATTCCATTTCTTTGAATGAAGCAGACATGGTTTCAGCCCTCTAAAACAGAATTCACTGTGAATTCAAGGTGTAGAGGTTACATTAGGAGAAGGCCTACCCTTCCATATATTTAACATTTTTTAGGACGTTTTAGTTTAAATGGGTAAAAAGAAAACTTAATACTCTTTTGGTGGTGTTTTATTACAAGTAATCCCCATAGCGATATTCATTTCTTGGTTTTTTTTTTCATGGTGCCTGTCTTAAATTATTAAACTCCGGTATTGTGTGTGAGATCAGTTTTTTTTTTTTTAACACGGGGTTGTTAATTAAATTACTTTAACAGGGTAAATGCAGTGTGGTATTTAAATGTTTTATTTCTATTTAGTTAATTTTGCATTATAAAGTAAATTCATATAAATTACAAAACTGTCTGAATCCTTCTTGTATCATATGATGTCATGCTTACTTCTAATAAACCAAGCCTACTACAACATTTTAGAAAATATGGCACAATATTTACACAAACATAACAAGTGCAAAAGCTTAAGCCTATCACTTAAAATATACATACAAAATTATTAAAGATGCACACAGCAACAACGTAGAAAGTATACAGGTGACATAAAAAGCCTAATGGCAGTGGCGTTATTAGCTGTTTTGTTTTGGCCGTTGTTAGGCAGTTGATTTTGGTTTCAGAGGAGCCAGCCTGGCCAGTCTCACGCATTTTCAAACTGTTTGCTGCCTGGTCTCTCCTTAATTGTAACGTTCGGAGCCTGGGCAAGATGTATCCATTCAGCTCCAGGACTATTTCCTGTTTGTGTTTTCGCTTACATATTGAAAATATAAAATATATTTTATAAACACTGTAACGTTGTCATTCCGCTTCAAGTATTATATTTATTTTGTGGAGAAATATCCTAGTAACTGCGCTTTTAATAGAACCATTAAAATAATGATCAGTCATGATTTGACACGGAAGTAAAATCTTTGAACTCCTCAACGACAACAATAACAAACAACACGGCTATGGCCGCGTTTGAATGGGTCGAGAATTTTGTGGCTAAAGTGTAGCTAGTATTTTGGTTAAACATTTTATTTTTAAATATATTTTAAATAATAGGTCATACTCCCTTTAAGTCATGGATACGGAAAATAAAAAGGTAAAAAACCGTTGTTAAGAAATTATATTGTCACAGACAGCAGAAGTGGTTGCAACCAAAATTGAATTGCTTTTGTTTTTTTTAACCCTCTGTAGTCTCTGTAGATATAGGAGCTAATTAATTATAACGGTAAAGATAAAATAAATAAAAATTCAAGGTACCACGGCGATTAAATGCATTGAGCTAGCTATATATAAATTAGTTGGTACAATATTTTGGTAATGACAAGTGTATTTGCACTATGCGAGGGGCACCTACAAAATATTCCACATAATTGTATGCAGTATAATCTAAATTCTATTCTGTTTCCCGACCTACAACAACGGACAAAAAACAGACACGCTCTTAATTGCGCAAGACTGTAAGATAGGTTTTGGTCGTATATATTCCGACATGATAGCGATGTGTGTTAGGTTATTAATTGTTAATTTTATGCTCACGTGTTTTCTTTTTCAATACGATGTTACCATGTCGGTAAAGCGACCACTACCAAGACCGGTCTCTTCCGCTGGACTGCCGCCACCGGTAAGTCTGAAATATGTCTTAAGAGACGATCGGTTTACCTACTATAATGTAGTAACACTGATGTTAATATTAACAACAATACCGTTTAAATGTGGTTATGGCCATATTATGGGCTTTATTTATTATTTTCAAAACCTTGTTGATAAATGTAACCGAAACCATGATTAAACAGAATTAAAATTGTGTAATATTTTTATTTTTCTCAAATAAATAATAATTTAAAAAAAAGCCTCATTATAAGAAATAATTCGGAAACTAGCGCCATAATTTGTTTTCCACGGTATGGTATTATAGAAATCACTCGCTTGCAATCAATAATGTGTGCTTCCCACCTTTTGCTTTGCACAACTTGAGAAGTTGCACATTGAGAAGTATTATTTTAGTAGTTTGTGGCACATTTCTGTAGGGTTTTTTGATAATTTCTTAATTTCTCCAGTTTCACTTTTTGAACTGCAGTTTCCTCACCTCTGCGTGTATTTGGTGTCTGACTCTTGGTAACACTGTAGAGCAGTTTCCTCACCTCTGCATGTATTTGGTGTCTGACTCTTGGTAACACTATAGAGCAGTTTCCTCACCTCTGCGTGTATTTGGTGTCTGACTCTTGGTAACACTGTAGAGCAGTTTCCTCACCTCTGCATGTATTTGGTGTCTGACTCTTGGTAACACTATAGAGCAGTTTCCTCACCTCTGCGTGTATTTGGTGTCTGACTCTTGGTAACACTGTAGAGCAGTTTCCTCACCTCTGCGTGTATTTGGTGTCTGATTCTTGGTAACACTGTAGAGCAGTTTCCTCCCGCTCCGCTTTGGGCATTTCCCTATGACTCTTTTACCGTGTCCTTCAACCCTCAGTATAATCTACGCAGCGCTAATTCCCTCCTTGGCAGATGTAATTCCTTGCGGATTTAGTTTGGGATTAGTCAGTGCAGTGCTGCGCCACAGCCCCGCCCCCCTCACAGGTACAGGCATATTCAAAGCCACCTTAGTTCCTGCCAGAATTGGGAGAAAACGGTTGGTAAGTCAATCACACGTTCCTGCTCTTCTGCAACACGAGACCTTGCTCCAGAGACTCGGGACTCGGCCCGGACTTGGGAGACGGGGACTTGTCAGACAACCGAGGACTCATTTTGTGAGACAGCAATACAGCATATCGTCGTATGATAGTTTAGTAACTTCTCTGCTTTATTAAAGGGTTATGCAGTGGCTGATAAATATTTTAAAGGGGTTGTTAGTACACAAAAACTAATTAATTATAAATGAAGGTGTTATTAATAAAAACGTATTTAGTAGTTTTTGTTAATTTAAAATAGTTAATTTAGTCCTCGATCTAGGGCCAGAATTCCTGTATAGCTCTGGTGCAGGGAAAGCTTTGGATGTGCAGAAAAAAAATGTCTTCATAGAAATCAGTGTTGGCAACAATTACGTGAGTACGGTCATTTTGTTCTGTTAGCAGCCTCTTTGTCTCTGTTCGGTTATCTGGTTGCTTGTTTTTGAGTGATGTACCTATGAGTGATGTCATAGACTGGTCATGGTTTGTACCCTGTTTACCTGCATGTTTCCTATGTCGGGTTATTGTTTCTGGCTGGCCCAATTCCTTTTTGGCAGATGTAGGAGCTAACCTTAAGTTTCACTCAGAGGGGGTGGTGGTGCTTACGTCAACATACAAATTGGCAGTAGCCGGATAAGCTTGTTTAGTAATGCTGTTCGATACCTAAATATTTGTATGTCACTTTTTCCGTGTTGAGTGCCCCTGGCTGATACCCTCTGTGTTTGTGTTTATTAGCTAGAAAAATGTACATTGTACTGCTGTTTGGACCCATCGGAATTGTCTATTCTTAACTTTGAACATGTGCTAACATTATCCCCTAAAGGGAACCCCAGTTCACCATGAGTTTTAGTTCACCTTCAGTGCCGATGGTTTGTTGCTCAGATATTTTATGAAACCCAACTTAGTCCTTTAGTATTTTTACCGTTTCCATCTTCATGACACATGTGAGGCGAATGGAACTGTGTACTGACGCTTGTCTTTTTCTTTGCTTTTCCAGCGTGGGTCACGTGCACTACCCCCCATGCCAAGGTGAGTCACTCACTCTACAGGTTGACCCTACTAAAAAGATGCTGAAGGTCTGCCATTTGTTTGTGTTAAAAAGACTAAGGATGTGTTTGTGGAAGGACTTAGCATCAGTTACAAGTGTGGGGGGGAGGGTGTTTATTTTCAGGCCATGGAGGCGTCAGAGTCACAGAGCTGATTTACTATGTTAGCCGTTCACCTGAAGATGCCCAGCGGGGAGATCAAGCGGGCAACTTATCAGAGATAGCGCGTCATTGCCATGCCGGGTGTTATGGCTGACACAACCTTTCTCAGACGCTGGTGCAGGCTACGAGAATTCGCAATCGGGGGCCAGAGTTGGAGAGGGTTAGGGTTAGCTTACGGGAGGCCAGAGTTGGGTCAGGGTTAGGGTTAGCTTACGGGAGGCCAGAGTCGAAAACTTGTTTTCCCCTGATGCAACGTTGGATCTTCTGGCGCTATTGACATTTCTCTCCTTCCATTTGTTCCCTTCTCGCACTTTTGATGCCGTAGTGAAGACACCGGGGGTGAGTACGTCTCTGTCCTCAGGGGTCTGTGGTTCTCCGCTCTGGGTTTCAGGTCCCACCTGGGTTTTGACCTAACCTTAAGTCATTTGGCTTGATTGAGCTGTCATCTGAATGTCCATTCTCACTGTGGTTTCAGATTTTTGACCGTCTGTTAAAAGCTTTAGTATTTGTGGTGGTTGTTACTACAATAAAAACACCCATAAACAGGACCATGTCTTGGTGGCCCTGGGTCTGTATACCACAACAGCAGAGATCATGACCATGGCAGCAATAATCCTAGTATTCCTTCAGTTTTTCCTCAACGCACGACTGAACTAATTACTAATCTAAAGGAGTAATGGAAATATTAAACATAACACAACTGTATTAGTGTTATATTGTGAGCATGTTTTTTAAACTATTATTATTATCATTAATAGTTTGTTATTATTTCAGACGAGATGCCGCTAACCAAAACCAGGAAGAAGAAACCGAAAAAGGAGGCTAATGGCTTTGAAGGCTCAGAAGGTTGGTCTTTCTAGGAAATTAATAATTAATCAATTATGTGTCTTGGACCCAACTGCAGCGTATGTTAATGGTTTGTTTGGAAAAGAGAATGAATTTATTTTTGATTGACCTAGGCCAATTTTGGGAAATCTTAAGAGTTGCACTGAGCGGTAAGATGTATAGAAATCCACGTTGTGGATTTCTGTCCTGGTCACTAACAATATGCCTCTATTTGAGCCAGGGATGGAGATGGATGAAACGGCCAATCGCCGGCGGTCTGAGAGCAGGGAGGAACTGAGCCCAGAACCCCAGGACATCCCTCCTCAGAAGAAGAAGAAGAAAAGGAAGACTCAAACCTCTGGTAAATCTGCCGCAGTCTAGCTCAGC
>JAOVYW010033605.1:2566-17061 GCA_025775045.1 Hiodon tergisus
CGCACACACACATGCATAGGCACACACAAGCACGCACATGCATAGGTATGTGCACACACACATACAAGCACACACACATGCATAGGCACACGTACACATACACACAAGCACACACACATGCATAGGTACACGCACACACACGCATAGGCACGCACGCACACACATACAAGCACACACGCATGCATAGGCACACGCACACATACACACACGCACACACGCATGCATAGGTACACGCACACACACATACAAGCACACACACATGCATAGGCACACGCACACACACATACAAGCACACACATGCATAGGCACACGCACACATACACACAAGCACACACACATACAAGCACACACACATGCATAGGCACACGCACACATACACACAAGCACACACACATGCATAGGTACGCGCGCACATACACACATGCGCGCATAGATGCATAGGCACGCGCACACACACATGCATACGCACACGCACACACACACACACACATAGGCAAGCGCGCACACACACACATATACATAGGCACACGCACACACACATAGGCAAGCGCACACACACATACATAGGCACGCGCACACGCTCACATAGATCTGTTCTTTATCTGTGTATGTATCAGGATTTCCACTCCATACTGTTGCATTTTTAACACTTGTATATTACCCTGCGCTGCTGTGATCAGGACACACCAGCAGGGTTGACTGGTATCTTATACTCAATGTGCCTAAATGAATAGGCTTATCTACCTGTGTCTGTGCTTATACTCTCCATCACGCTGTGCCTTCTGTAAAAGAGGAAATTGAGTTAATCACCTAAGCAATCCTCAAGGGCTCCGACTGATTAGCTGTTGGCACTAAGACTTGCGTGGCGCTGCAGGAAGGACTGTCCCTGCCCCGGGCGAAGTTGTGCCTCCATTCCGGACCTGTGTTCTGAAACCTGCTGTTGTTGCTCTCCCAGACGAAAACAGCTTTAGGAGAGCCGCTGACCAGCGTGGGGATGAACCGGGACAACGTGTCAGAGCTCCTGCAAATCTACATGGAGGCGCATTGCGGGCGGACGGAGCTGGCGGCCCTAGTCCAGAGCTTGAGGACCAAGGCCTTCCAGGCACACACACCAGCGCAGAAGGCGTCCGTGCTGGCCTTCCTGGTCAACGAGCTGGCCTGCAGCAAGAGCGTGGTTGGGTACGCCTAGCGTTGTTTCTCTGGTTCGCCACTCACCCGGCGCTTGCTGCCAGTGCTCTCCCATGCTGATGAAACACTCCCGTTTCTCCTTGCCAAACTGTTCGTCACTGTCGGAGTGTGGCCTTGTAGTTTGTAAAGCTGAATGCAGTAGTGCACTGGTGAAATGTCAACTGGGAAGGTAAGTATTCTTCTCGCTACGAGGCCGCTGTCAGGCCTGAGCATGCGGAAGTAGTGTCGGTTCGGTTGCCTTTGTTGTTCTTCCAATGGTTTGCCACGTTAGTTTTGGCAGTGATATGATCATGTATTTTAACGTGACTTAAGAAACATGGTTCATACTGATGGATTTCTCTCTACTGGTACTTTATTTGTAGTTGGAACAAAGGCAGTGAATGCCTAGCAGAAAACTTTTTAATGTAAATAAATGCCAGTTGATGTTAAGCATTTATTAACATTACGTAATACGAACTCAGGAAATAATTGTTTGGATTATCAGGGTACGACAAATGTGGATATAAAACAATAAACGCAAAATGAAATAATAATTTTAAAAGGATCAATACAATTACTGTTTGTTTAAAAAGCACAAAGTGGAGTTATTCTGATGCTTTTTTGCAGCGAGATCGACAGGAACATTGACCACATGGCCAGTCTAAGGAGGGACAAGTGGGTAGTGGAAGGCAAGCTTCGCAAGTGAGTTTCACTGTCGTTGATGCGGTAACAGTGGAGAGTGCACAGAGACATACTTTTATTAAATACTTGATCTTAGCGGTTTTCCCAGCCTCCTGTTTAAAGGGCCAGCAACCCTTAACCGCTGGTTTACTCCTGTGTGTGTCCAGGCTGAGAATCATTCATGCCAAGAAGACGGGGAAGAGAGAATCCAGTGCAGGGGGGGGCGAGGACACTCAGGCACTGTGCACGCCCCCTGCAGGGCACAAGCGGAAGCGCAGAGGAGGGGGCAGCGATGAGGACGAGGACGAAGATGAGGACAGCGATGACCAGGGCGAGGAAGACGAAGAGGAGGAGGAGGGCGGCAAGAAAGGGAAGAAAGTAGAAACCTGTGAGGACGAGGTAATTCAGGAGCCCTCCTCCATCCCGACTGGCTCGTCATGTTGTCAGTCAGTACTTTGGCGTGCAGCGGTTTGGTTTTCACAAATGTACATGCTGTTAATATATCTGTTAATATAAACAATGGCTTTTAAAGACATTTAAGCAGAATTGCTTTAATTGTACATTCATGTTTGTTGTTATCTCATTAACAGATGCTACCGAAATGGTAATATGCCGTAGAAAACTTTATTCAACAGTCTAAGACAGGTCTTAAATCACTTGTTTCACCGCAACCTTTTATCGTTTAATTATGTGTGTTGTAAATGTGTTTCTATGTGTAAATCAGATGGCAATTGAGAGATGACTCAGAACTTGGCCGACCCTGCCGTCCATGAGACCTAAGTGTTAAGCGCATTAAACTTTGTTTTGGGGCCTTTAATCCTGAGGATTTATGCCTTCACAGCTTGGAGTGTGTTGAAAAAGTTGGGTTTATGTAACATTGTTGTCCATCCCTCATACCCAGTTCAATATTGTTCCCCAGTTTACTGTGAATGTCTCCCAGAAGTCTGTTCCAACTCTGGCCTTTCTTTCAGGATGAGGGGGACCAGGCAGCTAGTGTAGAAGAGCTGGAGAAGCAGATAGAGAAACTGATCAAAGTAAGTGCCGGCCCAGCGCTGAAACCGGGCCTCCTTGCTCTTTCTTTTGCCTGATGCTAGACGGCAGATGATGGAGGCATGAGCGCCCTGTGTTTTTCCGCCCTCAGCAAGAGATTCAGATCCGCCGCAAGGTGTTCGAGGCTTCCCACTGCCTTCGCTCCATGACGTTCGGTCAGGACCGCTACAGGCGACGCTACTGGGTGCTGCCGAAATGCGGGGGAGTCTTCGTGGAGGGCACGGGCAGAGCAGAAGGTCAGACCCAGTTTATGCACGTTCTTCCAAAAAAACTAAGTAAAGGTACCCAACCATTGTAATGAAGTCTTACACGGATCCAGCAGACCAAGGGCTACTATAACGGTGCTTTTGGCCTAGGTGTCAAAACTGAATGCATTGTAGCATGTAGGCACGAGCGCTATGCTACATGAAAGGCACGGTTGACAGTGTGACATTCGCTTGCATCCTCTGCAGCTACGTCCAGCGTCTGAAGGCCTGTCTGGGGATTAGCGTGCTTCAAGTTATTGATCCCTCTGTTTCACGTGTGTGTGAGAGGTCCATTTCTAACAGCTTGGTAATCTGCTGTGCCCCAGGTCCAGAGGAGACTGAGAGAGAAGAGGGCAGGCTGAAGAGTGCGGTGCCTGGCCAGGTGAAGGAGGAGCCCCTGGAGCACCAGGGAGAGAAACCCCCAGACCTGAAGTTCGAAGGGATCATGCTGGCTCCAGGGCTGGAGGAAGAGAAGGACTCTTCCAACCTTTTCCTCCAAAAACCCGACCCCTTCTCCAAACTGGGCTGTCTCCTGGAGGCATCCCCCCAGTCTGTCGGGCTCCTCCAGAAACAAACCGATAGTCTGATGGCGCCATCCTCTCCCACATCCCCGAGCCCTCGGACTACATTACCCAGCAGCCCCCTGCCAGCTGCCGTGCACCCCTGTGTGCCCACACTCTGCCCCCAACCCAACGACCAGCTCTTTCGTGCGCAGACTGAGAAGAATGGACACTGGTTCAACCTGCTTCCACGTTCCCCCTGCGACGACACCTCCATCACTACAGGCCCCACACACCCACCTTCTTGTGTAGGACTCAAATCCCCCGCCTCCTTATCGCCAGTACCTCCGACAATCTCCGCTGGCCCCCAGACTCCTGCGGGGGTCAGTAACTGTACCTCAGCTCTCCAGGTATATACCCACCAGCAGCCAAATGTATTTTATCCAACGTTGGATTATGTGAGTAACCAATGCCTAGTGAAGACATATACTGTTTATGTGTTGTTTGGTGTGGGTAACTGCCTGTACTTTTCAGTGAAGGTACGTTGGAGTCCCATCATCTTCTGCGTTGCACGTTTGTGTTTGTCTCCTGCAGGCGAAACCTGGTTTTTCCCTGATGGGCCCCCTGTTCTTTGGCTGGCCCAGCCCTCTGGTGAGCCCAAACCAGCACTCCACCATCAGCCCCATGCCCGGCACAGGGGGCTCTTTGCAGGAAGGCAATGGTAACCCCTTCTTGACACCCACAAGTACCAGCACCCCTACCAGCATCAGCGAGTCCCCTGCCCCACCTGGCGAGAAGCCTCTTTGTGCCCTGTCCCCAGCATTAGAGGTACCCAAACCCCAGGATTACCCCAGCCCTCTGCCGATCCCAGAAGGTGAGTAAGAGAGAGGAAGCTAGATCATCCTTTCTCACGCTGAGGAAAGTACAAATGGGCCCTATTGTGAACCACAACTAAATTGTATTACAAATTTGGTTTGTTGTTCTGTCTGTTGTGTTTTCGATTTCCTTTACCAAGAGGTGATTAGAGGCTCATTTCCGGTTCAGGAGGTCCTGAATTTTTGGCCATGGATTAGTTGTTGCTTAAAAGCCACCTCTTCAGACTGTTTGTTTGGCCCTCATATTTTGTAGTGCTGTAAAACTGGTGTCTGGTGTCTGGTGTTTGCTGTTATGCTACTAGTGATGCTGAATCTGCACTTCTTCTTGTGCCTTCTCCTGCCCTGACGGCCCTGTATGTTGCTTTGGATAAAAAAGAAGTAATGTGTGTCTCAGCATCCGTTTGTTTGTGCGTTTGTGTGTTTGGCATGCACATGGCGCAGAGATGCTGCAGGGCTGGTGGAGAGTGACAGACATGGGGGAGCTGCAGGCCCTGGTGAAGGCTCTACATTGCCGGGGCATCAGGGAGAAGGCTCTGCAGAAACAGCTCCAGAGGCACATGGAGTACATTGGCCAGTCCTGCGCCAAGAACAGAGGCGGTGGGTTTGTTGCTCACCCAGTCCGACAGCATGCTTCTTCTGCCTGGGAGCTGCGCCATGCTGCTCGCTTTGAAGTTAATTTTGAACTGAAAATAACAATAAGAATTGAGATTGTGTTCAGGAGGTTAAACCAGGAAGCGTGGAATGAACTCCTTCCTTTGAGGTCTTTATTGTGGTGTCACATGCAAACAATCAGGATCCTCTTTAAAAAAAAAAAGTCTGCAGTATTTATAGAGGTTCAGATACCATACCTACAAATGGCCTCTTAGTGAATGTAGTTAACATATGTTTAAGGACATAGCCAGAATGAATTAATCATTTTCGTCATATATCTGTTTAAGTCATTATTGCTCCAGCACTCAGGCTTGATTTTCAGAGTGGCTCAAGTGTTAAAGGATGATTGAATGATCCAGTCCTAACAGCTTAGAATGGTCATTCCCCTGTTGAATATCCGACATGTGATACATTACATTACATCACATAACATCCTCAAATCTCTTTCTCTGGTGACCAAGCTTTTATCTGCCATTATCTCCCTAAATGCACTGCTGTTTCAGTTTGTAACTAGCGATCAGAAATTAAATGGCATTACAGGAGACCAGTCTGAATGCCCTTTGCCTCCTTCCTGGTCTCCCCAGTGACTCTAATCGATGAGACAGAGCTGGAGGACAGCCAGGCGACGGAGGAGGCCGTGGAGAGCTGGTGTGTGGAGGAGCAGGCCATGGAGATGGACATTGCTGCCTTGCAGCAGGTGGAAGAGCTGGAGAGAAAGGTGACCTCTGCAAGCCTGCAGGTCAAGGTAACAGCCCCACAACGGCCCCTCAGTGTGTGGTGGCCATACATTCTTACTACATTTTATTGCTTCCATGGCTGACAGTTTTGAACCTGATCCAGTTATACAGCTGGATATTTACTAACTCAGGCCAGCATGAGTTTGTATCAGTCTTATCTGAACTCAACTCTGTGTGCTGGGGTCTACAGTGACGGCACTTTTAAATGACCCACAATGCCTTTATGCAGGGGTGGATCTATCCTGAGCCTCAGTCCGAGAGGGAAGATCTGGTCTACCACGAGCACAGGCTTTTATCTGGGCCTCACCAGACTGGGAGTGGAGATGGCGGCCTAGAGCGGCGTGTCAACAACCCCCTAGATATAGCTGTTACCAGGCTGGCAGAGTTGGAGAAGAACATAGAGCGAAGGTACCTGAAGAGCCCGTTAGGTACCACCATTCAGATCAAATTGGATAATGTGGGAACAGTCACTGCCCCTGCTCCTGCACCATCCAGTAGTGATGATGGGGAAGGGTAGGTCATCCACATTTGTTTCAATGCTCTTTGTGCCTCTCTACTGCTGACTGGAACCTTTGGTCGTGGTGCCCTTCTCTTGCTCCCACGCTCATTTACCTTTCAGTATGGTTGTGCCCGTCTTGAGTGATTTTATCATTTCTCGGACTCCTGTTTGTCTGCTGTACTTTGGTCTGTCTGGTCTGTGTTTTGGAAACTGTTTCCTATTTTTGTGGGGGTCTCCTGCATGGTTATGAGGTAATGGTGAGCCCCTCCTCCTCCTCCTCTTCCTCCCATTGCTGTGGCTGGCCTGTGGGCCCCTGAATGCACGAGGCTGCAGTGCCCGCCAAACCGGGCTGTTTTTGGTTTGCTACTCCTGCACTGCTGTGGCTTTCTGTGTTCCGCTGCTGACGGTGGGCTTTTGTGGTTAATGGTGTTTGTATGGTGTTTACAAGCTGAGGCTAACAACCCCCACCCCCCACCCCCCGACATGTGCCAACCCAAACACAGAGGCGAGGAGGAAGTGGCCCCTGGGATGAAGGTCTGGAGAAAAGCCCTGAGCGAGGTCCGCAGCGCAGCCCAGCTGGCGCTCTGCGTCCAACAGCTTCAGAAGTCCATCGCCTGGGAGAGGTCCATTATGAAAGTGGTGAGTGCCTGTGGTCCCTTGGTCCCACCACATTGCAGCAGACGTTCTCTAGTCTTACCATGTCCTGATCTGCACTCCTGAATATCTTCCAGTACTGCCAGATTTGCCGGAAGGGAGACAACGAGGACCTGCTTTTGCTCTGTGATGGTTGTGATAAGGGATGTCACACATACTGCCACAGGCCGAAAATAACCACGATACCGGATGGGGACTGGTTTTGTCCTGCTTGCATATCCAAGGTAACTTTGGCCTTCAGTTAGAAAACTGCCTGTGGACAACACATTTCTAAAGGAAAACCAGCCAACACACCTAACTTATTGTATAGTACATTTCTAAATAAAGTATTTCATGCGTCTGCCTGATGAGTATGGGGCACTGTTACAGTTAAAAGTGTTACAGTGTGACGCGGGACTGATGTGACAGTTGTTTTTTTCCCCTCAGGCGAGCGGTCAGTCCCCGAAGAGTAAAAAGCAGCCGAACCGAGGGGTTGGAGGGGGGAGTAAACCTGTGGAGGTGAAACGCAACCGAAAGCCGTCCGTAGCCGGAGAGATCTCTGAGGAAGACGGTGCCAGTGCCAACAGCACTCCCAAGAAAGGACTGAAGGAACCCAAGAAGAGAAAGGCGGAGGAGAGCTCCTCCACCAACCCGGCCAAACGGGAAAGTCCTACCTGCCTGAAGAAGTCAAAACCGGCCACAGATAACACCAAAGACCTGGCCATGTGCAGGTACAAGCAGCTAGGCTAAAGGGTTTAAGTCCCTAATCAGCCTCCCGCACTCGTTATGATTTAATCTAATCAGATGTGTTTGTGTCTCCCTGTGTATATACTATGTGTGTGGCGCTCATCCCTCTGCATACTTAACTCTCCCTGTGTGGGGCGCTCAAGGTGTCTCACTTTGCATACTTAACTCTCCCTGTGTGGGGCGCTCAAGGTGTCTCACTTTGCATACTTAACTCTCCCTGTGTGGGGCGCTCAAGGTGTCTCACTTTGCATACTTAACTCTCCCTGTGTGGGGTGCTCAAGGTGTCTCACTTTGCATACTTAACTCTGCCTGTGTGCGACGCCTACCATATTCTCCGTGTGTATACCCTGTTTATGCACTGTGTTTGTGACGCTCACCACGTCTCACTGTGAGTACCTTACTGTGCCTGTGTGTGACGCTCACCACGTCTCACTGTGCGTACCTTACTCTGCCTGTGTGTGACGCTCACCACGTCTCACTGTGAGTACCTTACTCTGCCTGTGTGTGACGCTCACCACGTCCCCGTGTTTCCTGCAGCACACTTCTCTCTGAGCTGGAGAACCACCCAGATGCCTGGCCCTTCCACACCCCCGTCAACCCCAAATCGGTCCCTGGTTATCGGAAGGTTATCAAGAAACCCATGGACCTCTCCACCATCCGCGAAAAGCTCAGCACCAGCCAGTACGTGCCCTTGATCTCACTCCTTTAATGTCTTAACAGGCGGTAATGAAAGGTCAGGAAGTGGTCATTTACACGCTCCCTAGTTTTGAATGAAACGAAAGGTTGTGTCTTCTCGTTTGTCCTGTGGAAGTACCCTTTACTTGTTACTGTGTGGCCAACACAATGATGCTGCTCCCTACCCTAACTCCAAGTAATGAGGGCGGCATTGATTCAGTCAAGCTGACCTGGCATTTGTCATTAACTGTGAGCAAATAAAATCAGACGGCATCGGTGCGTTTTGTAGGTTTGGGGTGTGCAAATGTGATTGTGACTGTAATGAGATTGTGTCATTAAAACAAGATCTGTTTGTCCTTCCATCCTGTTCCAGGTACCAGGATCTTGAGACATTCGTCATTGACGTCAACCTGGTTTTTGATAACTGTGAAAAGTTCAATGAAGACAATTCTGAGATTGGACGAGCTGGACACAGCATGAGGAAGTTTTTTGAGAGAAGGTGGACTGAACTTTTGACGTGGAGCTGAGTTTGTTTTGTGGGGTTTCATAGCCTCACCCTTTGGGCCTGTCTGTCTCCATTATTGTTTTCCACTGATCAGCACCTGTGAAACCATTGCACTGAAGATCATCTCCATTGCATGAGGCTCAGGTCTCCCCTGAAAACAGGGCGCCAAAATAAAATAGCTACTTAAATCGTACTTGGTTAGAACAGTTTAAAAAAAACAAAAACAAAAACAGGGCTGTCTTAGTGCAATACTGTTTCCTAGAAGAAATCGAACTGAATTTACAAACATCAGAGCTGTAATCCCACTACCTGTAAATATTAGTTTCTACTTTACCATTGATATTATGCTGAATGTATTTCATTTTATTAAGTATTTATGAGTAAAACAATGTCAGGTCTTCATTTTCTATGAAAAGGAAGGAACAGAAAAGAACTGCTTTAAAATCTTAAATGTTAAACAAGAGCCAAGAGAAAAAAAGAAAGTGTTTACACTATTCCATCTTCAGCCTCCGTAGGATGCTAGAAGATTAATTTAGGTAAAATTCTACCGCTCCATTTTGTGTATAAATGTTTGGCGTCGCAAAGTTGCAAAAATCATTAAGGCAAAAGATGACGCATTTGTTCCCCGGCTTAATGTTAACATTAAGTATTGTTTGGTATATCTGTGATGTGTACATATTATTTGAGACATCGAATATTCTTTATGCTTTTAGAATTATCGTAGCATTTCTTTAAATTCTTAACGTCATAAAACATATATAGCTTGTACAGTACCTACCCTCTGAAAACACTGTGGTCTCTCTAATCTTGGTTTGTACCTGCCTTTCCAAAAGGGTTGGGGGGGGGGGGGTGAGGGCATCTACCTTTTTTCTGATATATTTGTGTGCGTGTGTATTTAATTTGAACTTTCCCAGCCCTCAAATGACATCTTTTTGATCTGTATAAACTATATTGCGTTACACAGTATTTTTCTGCATTTCCCTCCATCTGCCTTGCCACACATCCATAGACAGGAGAATGCATCTTCCTGGATTTGTCGTGGCCTACTGGGGGCAGCTAGAACTGGCCGTTTTGTACCCGAGTCAGAGTACTTGAATTATTTTATTTACAGATATTGTGGAAAAAAATGTAGCATTCTTTTTGTAGGAGCATTATTTTTAACTAGAGCGTGTGTGTTTGTGTATGCGTGCGTGTGTGTGTGTGTGTGTGTGTGCGTGTGTGCGTGGTACAGAGATAATAAAAAGATGTTTTACAACCAAGCTTTATTTTTATGTAATTTGTCCTCCATTATTCATTGGTTGTCGTTGCCGTGTTTTATTGAAGTTAATGATATAATTTTTAAAGTTTTTTTGTTAAATGATGTTTACTGTTAAATGGGTTTGGTCAAATTGTACTGTACTTGAACTGTAGAATGGCAGTTCATGGACTGTCACTAGCTATTATTCAAGGATGTTAAATGATGATAAACCCTGTCAAATTACATAAATCGTGCTATTGAGTCATGCAGCGTGCACCAATCAAATGTCAGGAATTGCTGTTGGCTGGCAGAGACTGGCCCACAGTGTTGCCCTGGTAGTCTGTGCAACTGCTGGTATATGGTATTCAAATAGGGCTGTTGTGCTAAGTTAATTTAGTCTTGTACCTTGCCAAAACTGCTTTGTGAAAGGAGAAATGCTCAGAAGCCTCAGGCTGTTTAATTTTAGATAAAAGAAGGTTGATATTAATGTACACAACTTCTTTGTTCTGTCGAGTGGCTTGGCTTCCACGCAGTATAAAAAAAGGTGGGTGCCTTGAAGGCAACCCAGGGCTGCCTCCTAATAATTTGTAAATTGCATTGTTGCCTCAAGCCAGCCATCTTCTGATGTTTGCATTGAAACGTTGAGTATACCCAGTATACTGAATTGAGGAAAGGACACAAGGAAATGTGCGAAATGATGATGAACACTCCAAAGTCCCCTTCATTACACCATTCTCCCTTAGCACTGATACACAGCCACACGTATTCACTTGCGTATAACATTTTATAGATGGCTTCATTTTATTAATTTAGCAGATGCTGTTATCCAGACCAATGTACAAATGTGCCAGTGCAAGGGTCCTAAAGATCTATACCCACATAAAGCTACGGTGTCCTAGCTGGAACATCTGAGGGACATGTTTAGCACAGGGGGTTTAGTGCGTTTTTTTGTTTGTTTTTTTGAGCAGTGCTGTAATAAGGGCTTGTTTGAACAAGAATGGGAAGCATCTAGTGGACAGAGTTCAGTGTGGCTGTTAGGCATGGAACAATGTCTGCTTCAGCTGTCTGAAACCACAGAGACATGAGTGGGTCGAGTGAACGGGTGAGGGGCCGGTGTTTCTGGAGCTGTAGAACACCATGGTCAGAAAGTGGGGCGAACGCAGATATGTTTGACGATCAGGAGAAGTGTTGTTGAAGTGAGTGAAGCTGGAGTGGATATTGTCGATTTTCTGCTGAAAATGGCCAGCTAAGTTATCTTCAGAGTTGGTCTATGGTTGGGTAGGTGGGTTTAGGAGGGAGAAGGTGAAGACTTTGCATGGGATTTTAGCAGCGGCCTGCTGGGTTGGTAAAAAGTTACCTTCACAGTAGAGACAGTGATGGAGGAAGACTGACAGAAGGGAGTTGTAGGTTTTCTGCCGACTGTCTGGATTGTCTGACTAGCAGTCCCAGTGTCCTGACATTTTCTGATGTGTGACTGAAGTGTCCACTAGCTAGCAGCTTCTCGGCTTGTAGCTAACGTCACCGAGAGATTAAAGAGTTGTAAAAATACACCACGTTTTTTCAGCTTGTTACCCAGTGCCCCTAAATTATGAAGTAAGCTATTGTCACACTAGATTAGTTTTTTAGTGCATTTATGCAACCAAAAGTACCACTAGTAGCTACTGATGTGTGAAGGTGTGCCAATATTTTTCTATTGTATTCCTCAGGGAATTTGACAAATCGCACTCTGTGTGCCTGGCTAACTAATAACATTTTTCAACAGTCCTCCCCGATACAAGAGATTTCCTTGCTCATGATTTTCCTCAGTTTAATTGCTTTCTTTTGTTAAAGTACCAAAGCAGTGGAATATTGCTTAAAAAGCAGGAACCGCTTAAAAATGATTTATTTTGCAAGACAAGTAACTTACCTTTGGCAGATCTACAAAGGTGACATTTAAATTTATTAATGTTGGATACACTAGGCTTGTTGCTCTTCTTCCCAGACGACCGCTCTATACAGTTTCCAGTTGGGCCTCCTGGAGACAACGAGCTAGTTGGATAATATGGATCATCTCCCAGCATGCTGTGGCTGGCATGATGTCATTAATATCCTGCTACGGCTATTGTGAGGATAATATAATACTCCCTCTGTAATAATAATATTCCCTCTGTCAATGTTCCCCTGTTAGTAATGTCATATCAAAACTTTCTAAATAAATGAATTAATGCACAGTTGTGCAAATCATCTGGAAAGATGGGATACCGCACAGTGCCAATTTCTACCATGCTTCCACAGCACCAGACCTCAGAACAGGGTGATCGAAGAGCCAGATGTGGCTCCGTCCTTGGCTGTGTAAAGCTTAGTAAAGCTCCAGCAGGTGTCTGTCGGTTCCCGGTTACTGTGGAAACGAGCGCGTCTTGTCTGCTTCCGTGATCTCACCCCGCCTGCTGGGGACACAGGATGACTCCTCAGTTTGTTTACCATTGATATCGTTTTAGGCTCAGGGAAATGTTTATGTTCCGCACTGCCTTTGCGATTAATAGTAGTATAGATTTAGGTTTCGGGGCGCATGGATGGGACATGTCCCCTCTGTTATTGAGAGAACCTGAATCATGGTAAGCCACTGATGGTAGCAGGCATTTCCTTTTCTGTGAAAAAATTCAATCTTCTGTTTGAATTTAAGTCTGACCGTTTGTGAATAGTATTAACGCATGTAATTGCTAGTCATTTATTTTGACACACAAATCTTATTTGGAAAGAGGATTAACTAGCTGTTTAGTTCACTTGTGGCTGCTCTTCACCAGCCATTCTGCTCCTGTGACCGCCTGTGTGGTCTCGACTCATCTCAGGATAAGGGGTCAGATCACCACGGGGCACACCTGCTCCTCCTCTGAAATAAAGCCACCTGGCCACATTTTAGCCCGGAAATGGCGTCTTTTCAGAGTAAATAAATGGGACTATAGGGGCCTGCTTATATAATATGTTCAGTGCAGAGCCAATTCATGTATGAATTGCATAAATCCAGTCTTGTGTTCCAGTATAAATAACATGGGCTATTCTGCACCTGATAAACTGAGTTGATTTTATTATGGAAAGAACAACCAAGAAACCCATCTTCCCAATGTCTTCCATCTCGTTAGTGCTTTGTTTGACCACTTGGGGGCAGCTGTGCTGTATCATTCACCTACCTTATCATTGCCATTATCAGTTGCTGGTTATGACCCACACGATGCAGTTCACTTGTTATTATGTAAGCCCAGCCCCAATAAAAACAATTCAGTTCCAATTTCTAAACAAAGTTAAATAACTCCATGCATACTGACAGTTAATAGCCAGTTTATGTAAATATTAAAAATATACTACGTGATATGCAACTACTTTTTATGTAGGCTATGACTTTTTTTCATTATCAGAGTAAAATAAAAATAAAATGAATATCCAGCTATTGGAAAGCCTATCACTCAAGTTCGACTGTAAACTACAAAAAATGTTACAGTTTGACACACCACTAAGCAATTATATCGTAAACACCAGTTGCCTGGTACTAAAGAGGTAATGTTAATATTGTTGCGTGCCGGGGGTCCTGCTCACTTCAGATGCCCCAATTCAGTCTCATCCCAAGCACTTCCGAAACGCATGTAATGTCCCGGGGAAACAGCGCAGCGAGGTTTCCGCATGACACAAGCCCTAGGATTACTACAGTGTAAAAATAAATTTAAACTGCTGAAAGTAATAATGTACCCAGCCTGCAGTTCATTCTCTATTTAGCTCGAGCTATCTCTTAGAAATAATCGGAAATAAAGATACATTTGTGAAAGAGAAAACGGACCACTGTTAGATCAGGAGTCATTATTAGCGTCTTGGTTATTGCTATTGTTGTTTCATGTGAGTCACTTTCGCTGCTTTTTTCCCCACCAAATAATATAGTTAGGCAGATACTGATGACTAAACGGGAGCACTCTGCGTAATGCTGCAGACGGCATGGGACTTTCCAGCTAGTCTTAGAGCGAGAACGCATAATCGCGTTATTCAGTACAGGCCGCGGCGCAACCGCTCGCTAAAGCACCCCATAGCCGGAGGAAAAAGTTTTGACTGAGAGGATTGGTGAGGGTGATGAGTAGCGCCTGGCGCGCTCGGTCTGCCAGTTGTCGCAGCATTACAAGAGAGCCTGTTCACCGGGCACAGAGCCATAGCATCACACAGACAGATGGCAAACAGTGCAAAGAGGCTAAGAGCGGAGACTCAGGAGAGGGAGCTGCTCACATAGAGACACTAAAGAAAATAGTAAAAATAAGGTGGAGGCAGGTGGAGGCA